>JAPMOQ010045887.1:1717234-1778194 GCA_026543055.1 Argiope trifasciata | reverse complement strand
ACACACACACACACACACACACACACACACACACACACACACACACCAATTAACTTTCTATTTTAACCCAACACTAAGGCTATTCAGGAAAGGAATTTTGAACCGCTGTCAAATGACGAGGACAACACCAGCAAACTTTCATAGAAATATTACATTCTATAACAATCCGATCAAGATCATATTAATGCAACATATTATTTCCTATTTATATAATTCATTGTAAGCAATGACAAGTATTAAATATTTTCGCTCTTAATTTGAAAAAAACTTTAATCTTTAACAAGATCTTTAATATCCATTTCCAAATTTGCAATGTTTATATCTGCCAGGAACTGTCATCGGAATACAATCTTTTTCTAAAACTGATCAACTAAGTGTATTACTTCCAATAATCCAATCAACGAATAAACTACGTAATTCCAATAATTTTTAACAAGAGACTAGAAATAAAAGAAGAGCGGGAATTTAAATTCAGAGCGTATAATCATAATGAAGTGCTTCGAAAACTAAAATCAACTCCAGCAGCGATAGTATCCCCCAGGATATTGAATGAAAAGTTATTCGTTCAGGTTTCTAAACTAGAAAGTGGCATTATGATTCGAAATAATGGCGAATAATTAAACACAGCCGCATTTGTGTTGAAATAATCTTTGCCAGTTAAGGTAGGATAATGTGAATTGTGGAGGAGATGATTTAAATTACTGTGATATGAGTCATTCCACGATAAGAGTAATTTGAGCTTAGTGTGGCGCCAAAAGTATAACTTATTTATAATATTAAAGTTATTAAAATTAAGGATTAGGTGACAGAAAATAAAGTTAATACCCCTAGCTTAGAGTACAATATCATTAATTACAGAAATATAATTAGATCATGCGTTGTGATATGCGTTGGTATGTATTACTAGTTAAAAATTTAGAACTACTAAATGTTCTTGTAAAATTATGACTAAATGACTCAATCATTGAATGAAATTTAAAATTACTAATAGATCAAGCATCTGAAAACTTACAGAGAGTGAGATATCTGGTAGTGTATGATTGCAGTTATTTGGCGATAATACAAAATTATATTTGTACGGCTTCGTATATCGCAATTAAAATCTAATTTAAACAAGTGAATAAAATATATATCATTCGAAAATTTTGAGTAAAATATTTCCCTTGAAGGATATGAGTTTTAAAAACTAAGAATATTATTCAACAATGGATTTCAGTGCCAGAAATAAGCACACTTTATGTACCAGTATATATCTAACACAACACCATTATACATATTATGTAAAAACACACATATTTCACCAGTTTCGTGACCGAAGCGAGGCAACAAACACATTCGTAATTTTAAAGCTTCAAGAAGCAAGGACGAAATCGACTTCCGTTTACAAGCGATAAAAGAGCGGAAAAGATATAAATATTTATTCCCAGTGATTCGATATTACAAGCTGCTACCCGGCGCATTGATGCCGCCGAAAAAAATAATATTAAGTACAATTAATTAATAATTTGGCAATGTTTCATCGAAATAGGATGAACGAAGAGATACAATAAAGGATTTCTTTCAAAATCATTCTGAAAGAACAAGTTTTCTAATTTTTTATGAATACACAAATCTAATACAAAAAAATGAATATTTGTTCGTTCGTTCTTGCATGCAGCCGACCACCCCAGAAGGGTTTTGGAAGAAATCATTGATTGTATCTCATGATTCGTTTAATATTCGTACAGAATCCTCAAATTTCATTATAGAAAATGGGATTAAAATATTTTCTTTTAAACTGATTAAACATAGAAAAGATTATATCATAAAATATTGGGTTGTTCGGAAAGTCATTTCGTTTTTTTTTGTCAAAATGAAAAGAAATTTTCGTTTAATGAATAAATTATTTATTAAATTATAAAATTGCCATTCTGGTCTAATACCTTTTGCCATATTTTTGGTAGTAACATGATTACACGCTCATAAAAGTTTTGGTCTTTGCTGTAAAAAAAAACTGATCGAGGTGGTTTTTGGCCTCCTCATTTGAAGGAAAAATTTTGCAAATCAGTTCTGGTACTGATGTACTGTTAACACATCTTCTCCACACATATTGGCTAATTTATTTCTGGCTTGAACAGCATTTTTACCTTTTATATAGCAAAAAAGAAAAAAATGACGAAAATGCTGTTTATTGCTCTCCATATTTAAAAGGGCACCATCCAAAAACTACTGCGAAGAATCAGCTGCACTTTTTCACACTCAAGCCTTGCTATATCAGCTCTTAAAACATAAAATGATTTTGCGGTTTAAGTATGAAATTGGGTGCGAAAAATGCAATTAAATCCTCTGTCGGGAAAAAACGAAATTACTTTCCGAACAACCTAATAGTATTAAAATCGTAATATTTATATCATGTTGTTGTCGTGTAAGTGTTTTTCAAGGAAAGGGGGTGCAGTAGTTTCTGAGGGTAAAGACCCCTGAGCACCCAGAGGGCAGAAGTCTGACTTCTAGCTCACACACATGACACAACCCTTTTTAGGGGGTGGTTGAATTCATTCATACACTCATTCATCCATCAGCAATTCGGAATTTAGATCCAAATCAGAGACTGACTCATCCCTGATTCAGTACCCCCAGAGGTATCGTTTTGTATGGGAACTCGGAGGACTTTGCAGTCTCGACGTATTTAACGTGCCCCAAATGCCATTAGCCATTACGGCGGTCTCTGGCCAAGACGAGGACAGAACCCACGACCTTTCGGTTACGAGACTGACGCTCTACCAACCAGGCTACCACGGTCCCCATTTATATCATAAAATCGTTAATATAGTTGAAACGATATTTTTTTTGAAAATTAAGATAGTGCGAAATAATTTGTACAATAAAATTTTTGGAAGTTACTGCAAAAAATAACATTTAATTAAAAATTAAAGCCACCAGGATTAGTCTCCCCAAAACTTTCTCGCACAATCTGTAATAAAGTTGTTACCTTTGAGAATGAATTGCATGGCATTTGTGTTCAATAACTATACAATATTAACCTTTAACTTGGATTTGGAATTTCTAGTGAATCTATTGTGTCTCCTCGACGAGTTATCTGGAGATTTATCCTTGGTAAATAGAGACGGTTGAGATCTAAATTTTTATTTTTTATTTTAGATAATTGTACTATGCCTATAACCATCCCGTAGATGTACGCAATAAGTTGATCAAGTTTTATCACAATCGGATGAAAGGTTTAGGAAGGCATAACAGACATTCAGACAAACATTTGTTTATATCGATGAGATTTTGCCAGGGATTTTTTCACCCACGTCATTTTAGGTTAGGGTAACATAGGTTTAACACCTTTTAAAAGAATTTTCTTAGCTTGACAGAGTTTTACCCAATTACTCGAAGCGTGAGAACTGATTTAAGCAATTTTACAGACTTCTTGTAGAATTAACTAAATAAAGAAGGCGAAATTAGATCAGGAAACGAGTGAAAATTTTAGAATAAATATGAATTAAATTAAGATAAAAATTAAAAAGTTAATTAGGATTTAGATTACTTTATATATTTTGTATCTATGTCAAATAATTATGAAAAATGAACTATCCAGGTACACGAGACCGTAACTATCATATCGTTAGCAGAAATAGAATAAAATTTTGGTGCAAGGCATGTTGAGGTATGCACCTTAGAATCATGTGAAAAACATTATTTAAACTATATTAGTTACAGTTATAATGACAATACTTAAAAATATTCAAAAGACAACATTAGCTTTTTTTAATGAATTGTGTTCACCTTAGCAAAAATTAATAAGCATATTTGGAACGGTATTTGAAGCAGCTGTAAAGAGACTAAGAAGGATATTGGAAACAATCAAAATCCGCAGAGAAACGACAAGATATCTAATTATATTTCACAAATCTTCTACTTGTCCTACTTCAATCATAATGGCACTTGGGTTATGGTAGATTGTGCTTAGAAACAAAGCATCTCTCATTTGAAAATTTTGAATTTTTCCCCTGTAATTGTAACTGTTTGAGTTTAACTGTTGTTTATATGATTCTTGAACAAATTCCTTTAAAATAACTTGAACCAAAATTTTATTCAGTTTTTCTGATTACCATGATAGTTAAGGTCTCAGGTAATATATCAGGATAACTTTTTTTAATAATTGCCCGGTGTTATAAATCCTCATAATTATATATCAACATATATAATAAAAAATGTGTTATCAAGAGGAGATTTTTAACTTAAAACTAATCAAAAAGGAAGAAAATACATGACTTATTTGCTTCAAGATCCGCATTATTTATTTCTGGGCACTTTTGCTCATTTAAAAATCCCGACAAATGGCCTGATAAAAATTTATCTGCCAGCAAGAATGGTTTCTATCCGGAAGCTAATTGCTCCACCATTCATTTGGAAATTTGTTGGGGTCTTAGAGCTTAATTTGTATTGATTATTTCTATTTTCTTGCACCACTTTCACTGAGTGAGGGACATTTGTTACGAGGAGTTTACACAATATATGGCGAAGAAGGAATAATGACTCTCATATATCAACATTTTTCTTTTCCCAGCTAATAAATTAAGGTGAAGTGCTATCGAAACTGCTGGGTTTGCTGGACTTCCAAAATGACCGTTTTCTTATAGGGTGCTAAATGTTTCTTCCTGTGGAAATGATAGAGGGGGAGATTACGGCGGTAATTCTGCACATTGGCCATTTGATACTTTTAATTTGTTTTTCTTTTATTTCATAAAAGCTAGATATTTTTGTAAGTTCAAAGAATTAATTTTCTGTTGATGCTATTTATGCTTCTAGGAGGTCGCAATACTGGAAAGGAATAAAACACGTTCTTTTAAAAATACCTGGATATATTTGAATATTCTTGTAACACAACTCAGCGATTAAAATACTATCTTGAAATACTATTGGAAATGTTATTATTATATTATTGAAAAAATTAATTTGAAAATTCGTGACATGTAGCTTTAATACAGCACAAGTAAACAATTTACAAATTTTGTGCATTTAATACTCTCACATACCTGATTTACTCCTCAGATTGAGTAGCACATTTGCCATCTTATAAACAAAGTAGTACCTTGGAGACGAAGCTTCACTTTTTTTTTGTAAAATTGTAAATAAAATCTTGTTCCATGGCTCATTTAAAGTTATAAGTGAAATCAAATTCAATCGTAAATGCGAGATCGAACATGAGAAAAATGCAAGGGAGTCCAAAGTCATAACAGCAAATCCATCCCCGACACGCTTATCCAGGTCATGTATAACCACATGCCAATAGGTAGTTAAAAATATTTTTTTCAGTGTGTGTTAATTAGCTTTTTTTTGCAGGTAAGACGCCTATATAAATAAACTTAAAAAGCAAAACCTTATCTAAATATAAAATATAATCCACATAGTTAGAGCTGTTTCTGAGGTAGACGAACTATATTTGTATGATGTTACGAGCCTTAAATGTTGCCTCCCGACACGGTCATCTGTATTGGATGCTATCGGGTGTCGCATTAGTCATTCAAGCGCTTGGCTACAAACTTGGTGACCATTTGGCGACTAGACAACGAACTTGTTCGACCGACTGTCTACAGCAGTCGACAACAACAAATCCTGTCGATACTGCTACGTTCAGTGGCGGCGGGGTGGTCGGCTGTATGCAAGAAGAAGACAGCGAACATGACGACTTTGGCCATCAAGCTTCTAGACCAATCAGGGCGTACCTCTTTGTATCTCGGTTCATATTTAATGGATCATGAACATTCTGTAAGTTTCCAGAACTATCCGTTTTGTCGCCAAAGTCACCAAATGAATCGCCAAACTTGTCGCCAAGTCATGGGATCACTAATGCTATGGCATCCAATAAAGATGACAGTGCTGGGCAGTAACTTTATAGGCTTGTAACAATATATACAAGAACTGCCAGTTTAAAGTTATAAGATTACATAATTAAATAGATGTGAATTAATTAGCTAGAGAATGTGAATCACAGAAGCCTGAAATAGCAGCCAGAGTATTAAAAGCAACTTAACATAATTTACTAATAAATTACTTTGAATTAATTCCATCTAAAGAAGGATAAATTGCTTTTTTAAAAGTATATTTCTCTTGGTGGATAATCTATTGAGTACAATAGTATGGTCTGAGCAGTAAATTGAAAATCGAAGCTGTTGTTGTAAGCCTATCTTTATCCTCTTTTCAATATTTTTTTCTATTTTCAACGATTTTTTTATTGCCCTTCAATATTTTTCTTAGTTATGCGATCTTGCACACAATTCCAGATTTTGATTATAAACACGTCTTCTTTAGATTGGCCTAAACTGAATTAAATGGATTCGTTAAATCTTCCTGAACACTGGGGCCTAATTCGAATTAAATGTTAATTAATAGTTAGTTAATTTGAACTAAACGTTAGTTAGGATTGGTTTCAGTAGAGCTTAAACTGAGTTTCCATATTAAATGAAAAAAAATTCATCTTCTTGTACTCTTATTTTTCACTGTCGTGTATGAAGTACACAAAGATAAAATATTGTAACTGTAAACGTGAGATTTCAATGAATCAACCTCTTTCAAACCTCTCTGAATTCGAGACAGAAAATTTTAGCCTTATGTCTCTCTGGTTGATAAATAATTAATGTAAGATAATTGGGAAACGCTTTCAACTTAATTCACTATTTTTACTTAAAATTTGAAAATTTCTATCAAATTTGAATGAAATTCATGAAAGTGAAATGAATATATATCAGGCTATCCAAATATAAGTTAACACGGTAACTGCAAATAGAGCAATGATGAAGAAAATTTAATACATAGATTTAGCAATGAAAGTGCAGATATGTAAACCCAGAGTCAATTTCATTATAGTATTGATGATCTGTCTGTCTGTACTTTTGCAAACTTATCAGTTTCAGAATTTAAAAGCATAGCAATTTAGATAAATGAAATTTAGTTCGCAATTTTAGCATTAATTGTACAGATTCTTATCAGAATTAGAGTTATATTTCTTAAAAGGTTTACCGTCCATTTTCTGCAATTTCGATAAATATATAAACAAAATAACTAAAAAACCTAATGTATAAAAATGCATGTAAAGAATTTGGAATGTTATTTAGTGGCATAACCCCCCAAAGTTTAATTTGATTTGATTAGAAGAAAGGCATTTAAAATACCTATTTGCACGACAGATTATGCATTAAAAATTCTAGAACAAAGTACTATATTTCATAACAATTGTTCGTCAATTCTATTCAATGTGTCATGGTCTTACCCAAGGTTTACAATTTAATACAATATGGAAAGTATGACATCCTTATTGGAAAGTATGCGATATAGCTTGGGGAAAACATTCTCACTGCTTTCCAGGTGTTCTTTTGAAAAAATAGAAAACAGTTCCTATTAATACAAAACTGCCAATAAGACTATTATGCTAGCTTCATAAAATTGTTACGGATTTCCTATCGATTGGGTTCATTTATGTAGTGGGTGTGAGGTGTTAGCACACATTGAAGAGTCCTTTAGTGGAAGAGCAACGATGACGTTTATTTACAGCACTAAGACAGGCTAGCTCAAAGACAAAATTTTTTACAGCTCAGAGACGACAATTATTTATAGACGAGACGAGCACACATCAGCACTCAACAACGACCACAAGTAGGAACAATGCCCCCAAATACAAAGCGGTAGGACAGGATTCAGCAAGAGAGGGTATTCTCAGAGACTTGCTGTACAGTCTGTCCAGACGGCTGAAACCCTTTCCTCTGTCCTTCACTTAGCTGTATAACTATCACAAGACGATCACGGTACTCGGCTTCTTCAATAGACAACAAGGCACAAAGCACAAGCTTGACTCCGCCGCTGCTTCACTATCCTCTGGAAGACTCGTTATTTACCATCGATTCCGACTATTAATGCTAGCCGATCGAGACTACAATCCTTTTATAGTTCCCAGGAGACGACATTTGCTAATGGCATACCTTAGCAAACTAATGCTAATGGTATACCTTAGCCAGGTATACCTCGTTTGCTAATGGAACGGAGTGACAAAACTCACGAAGATTCGAGTGTTATCCTTTTATGTCCCAAAGTCGTCACCAAGCTCTGAAATCACTAATGCGTCATCTGGTAGCATCCAATACAAAGTACTGTAAATCATTCTCTCCAGTGATTGAACCAACTAAATTGGGAAGCAGCATGTCAGATTCGTAACAATACTGTCCGTCTTCAAACATTCCAATGATTAATTCCCACGAAAAGCATCAAAGATCGCAGTCTGATACAGCATTATAATTACTCTTTATCAATGGCATATGGGTAATAATCAACAAGTGTATCTATCTGAAAGTTTTCGAGAAAGCTAGAGTAAATTTACTCTTGCTAGTTTTCTAGTTCGCCACATTAAAAAACGAGTTTGTTTCGCTTTTTAAAAATCACTTGTGTATCTAATATAGAAAAAAATATAGTAAACGTCAAAAAATAAGGATTCGAGATTTTGATGAATAACCACGTTTTAGACTTCCCTGAGCTCGAAAAACATATATTTGCAAAATATCTCTCTGTCTGTAACAAAGATAACCCAGAAACACTTTTAACTAGATATATGATATTTTGTGTATGAATTTTACACCAAATTTGTAGGTTTTTAAAAAATTTTGTGAAAAAGTTCAAATTAAGCGAATATGTTCAAATATTCGAATATAACTATAATTTAACGTAATAATTCAAAGATCTAGACGGATAAAACTCATCTCACACATTTATAATCTATAATGTAGACATTTGTCCAATTTTAAGCCAAATCTAATCAAGAGGGTGAACATTTGTCGATTTGTTCTTTCAGAAACGTATAAATGCGTCAACACAAAATTGAGTTGAATATATTAAATTTTGTATGGAATTTTGTGACTACAAGTTTAGATTTTTAACAAAATTTATTTCAATAGATTGAGAAAAACGCATCTAAATTAGATTTTTGTATGTTATGAACAGCATACTAGGGATAATCGCCATAAAAATCGCCGAGAATGATATAATAGATTAATTAAAAATGCTAAATTCAGGTCAGAGGTTAATATTTCCTACTATTGTACGCAAATATCATGCAATGGGTTCTTTCATATAACACCTTTATTAGAGACTGTACGAGAAAGGTTTGGAAAGAATACCCCCACTGTCCTTTTTAAAGAATAAATAAGATCTTTATTGCAGCAAATTTGATGGGAACATTCCACAAGCTATTCAAATCTGATGATGTAGATGCCTTTATTGATCGGCTGGAAAGAAATCTACAAGCTTTACTACTGGATAAAGGAAATGCATATTGCATAAAAAAATTCCCTTATAAATGAACTGTCACATCATAAAATTTCGTATTCAGGACACAAATAGGCATTATACAATGGTTTGATGGGGATATCCACCTTCCCCCGTCAATTGGGTAGACACAAAGAATTCCAATGTTCTATATGAGAATTGATCAGCTGCGCCCGAAAAGAGTCTAATAAAAGAAACGAATGGCTGAAAAGTAAGAAATTGAACCCAGAGAATTTGATTTAAATAAAGAAAGCGTTACTACCCCCCTGTCATATAAAATGAGGTTTTCTTATATAATTTGTTAAAGTGTTTCAGATGAATGTCTCGGAAAACTTTTGAGAACGGGCGGTTTTCTAGTTTATCCAATGAAAACCTAAATGTCAGAATATTTGAAGGGTTTGATATGAGGAAAGGGATAAGAAAAGCATACTTTGAGTTCAAAGGAGAAACAAAATTTCTGGAATGTTTCATTGTAATCATAGATAATTATTTGGAATGTAAAAAAAAAATCCAAATTACAATCTACTCTAAAAAAATATTAGTATGTTTTACGATAAAGTTAATTTTCTCTATTTTAATATGGATGATTAAACTGAAATTTTAGGTGCAATATCAGTAAAACAAGGAGATAAATTTAATAAAGACAAATAACAAATAGTGAGGTGGGATATAAGCATGATTACCGATTATTTTTGGATGTTGAAAGCAAAGAATATTAGCTAATTCACCAAGAAAAAAGGTATAAAATAAGTTTTAAAATAAAATGAAATGCTTTTATAAGGATCTGAGACTTTCTGCGCATAATCACCTTTTTTTATTGAATATTAACAAAAATTGCGATTATTTACAGATGAATATTTGCAGTTAAAGCAGAGAAGTTTAACAATTAAAGACAGATAAAGATCAAAATTTTGGCGCAAAAAACTTAACGTATTTCATTAGATGAACTACCGCATTCTGATACTTTTTTCCCCCTTCAGAATACATTTTCCAAAAATCTTTATGAAGCGGCAGCCATTCAAATACTTTGCTACAATGCACTTCTGATTATATTATATAAACTATTTATGAGCTTAAAATATGAAAAGAAAAATGGCAAAGTATTTAGATTTTATTTACTTCTATCGAATTATAAAATCATTTTTTGAAAAAAATCTAATGTGGATTGACTTTGGTTTTGTAATCAGAATTGAAATTTATGTAGAAACTAATTATCAAATTTCAGACAATTTTTAAAAATTAACTTATGTATACTTTTGCAATTTTGATGATTTGTCACAAATCTAACAAATTTTACGACATGATTTTTTAAAACAATCTGCATTGTTTCCTTATGCATTAACTGAATCTCATCCCGATGTATTTCTAGGAGACACTTAAAACACACTGTTTATAACTTAGGACAATGTATATTCAAGGATTTGATGACATTAATTGAAAAATTGAAAGAAAATGCTTTCAGACTTCTTTCTAAAGATCATTCGATACTTAATGATATTAAGAATTTCATTAACCTGCGAAATCAGCAAACCCTGGAATGATAAAATTCTACATTTACAACAGCGTTTTGTTGAATTATAAGACTGATTATGAGTTTACATTCAAAATTAATTCACATTATGTTATATCTTCCACTTAAACAAAAAATGATAAAAAAATTATAATATACGTAAATTTATTAAAATTTTTAAAATTAAAGTTATTAAAATTATACGTAAAGTTATTAAAATGAAGTTAACTAAATTATTTCACCGATTAGCTCATTAAATATCTCTGTAAATGGTTTTAGAAATACTTGATAATAACGTTTTTACAAAAAAAGTTAAAAAAAATATGTAGATAAATAATCTTCTTTTATACATAATCACATTCAACTACAGAGAATAATGTTAGAATGTATACTATGTAACTAGAAAATTAAAACCGTATAATTGAAGTTTTTGTTATTGGAAAGTTATTTATAAATCTTCAATTTTCAAACCTGACTTCAATACAAATGTTTTTGTCAAATTTATTGAAAAATGCAACTAAATGTTGCATTAATATAGAGTAAAAAAGCTAAATAAATGTGACGGTAAAACAATTATTTCATGTATATCTTCAAAGTATTTTTCGAAATATTGTGACCTTCGGTTACTGGTAATATTAAAAATTTCATAAAAGAAAAAAGGAATACCAATAAAATTTAATATTTACAAGAATTTAATAAAATAAAACTTTACTTGATAATTTTGATAAAATATAAAAAAAATACTAATCCAGGAAGAAGATATTTTGATAATGTGAAACTTTTAAAAGATTCGGGATGCTTTCTGAATTTCAGAAGTATCCTGCCTTTTCGAAAAACAAAACAAAATGAAAACATTTTCAGTAGACATTTTTTTATTTGTCTTTGTGACAAAATATATTAAAGGAATACAGATATTTTATCGTCTGCCGAAATATGTTTTTGTGGTTTGCCTGTCATTACGTCAGAAACTTTCTTTGATTCATTAATTTTTACCACAAAGCTATTGCAAACGAAGTATAATTTATTCATAACTGATTCATTTTCAATGCAATAATAAAATAATTTTATTTGGAAAAATTTGCGTGAATCGGATTTGTTCATTTGAAATCTTAGAGAAATCTCTTTGCACAAAGAAATTAATGAAAAATTTATTCAGGATTAAAAGACAATTTATCGTTGTCACAGAATTGTCATAAATTCATATCATAAATGCAATGTAGAATTATTACTGGTTAAAAAACTAATTTTGTAAACATATTATTACTATTTCTAGAAAGGCATTATTACACAAAAACTTAACCGATGAAAAAACAAATAAACCATGAATTAAACCCAAGTTCATTTGAATCAACACCACCTGGTATCCGGCACGTAGAAAGAAATATTTTTGGAAATATCGTTTGAAATTCGAAATAACTATATTTGTTAATTAGAAAAGACAGAAAGAATAATTTATCTTCTTGTTGCAATGAATACATTCATTGAAATGTAATGATATATAAAAGAGAAGTACAAATAATATTAATTCTATTTTTTGAATTTATTATTCCTTTTAGGGTAGGCAATATTTTTTTTTACATCTTTAGAAAAAAACCAGATGAACTTAGATTTTTATCGGTTGAGTAAAAAAATTTCTTGGTTGTCCCACATGTGAATATCCAACTGACCATGTGAAAAACAGGGATTTTTTAAATTCAAAGCAGTAAGTTCTCAGAGTTCATATCCATCGGATAAACAGTGCAGCAGTGTATAAAATACGAACAAACAAACTTTCATTGTTGCATCTTAGATATGATAATTGTATTGCTCTATAATTTTCGCTTAATTGAAAGCAAAAAATTGGCCAAGTTTCATTCAAATCGGATAGTTGGCATAGAAATCCATAAAATATGAACAAATAAAATTCAGTTTTATATATTAGATTTACAAACTAAAATATAACAAACGATATGGCGAGCATCGCTAGTCGCATAACATCTAAGATGAAAATTTAGCTTTAAACTTAAGTCTAGCCTCCACCCAATATGACATGGGCATATCAAGCAATATTGAACAGACATTCAAATATATTTAGAAATCATCAAAAATAGCTACAATACAATTTTTTTTAGAGCACACATTCAGAAATAGTTTGACCGTTAAAAAGGTAAAAATATGATATAAGCATAAAGACTTGAATTGCTGTTTAAAATTAGAGTAAAGAAAGAAATGTATCGCTTATGCCTACCACAGCTCTTGCAATTTGCGCATGTACAGTTTGAGGATTTCGCACATGCGCGGATCTGTGCAAGACGTAGTACTGCTATTTTACGCATGTACCATTCGTAATAGAAAATAATTATAATCGCAATTATAAAACTCTTTTTTTTATTTTGATATACCTTCAATGTTCTAAAACCTTTCCCAATAAATGCCCAACAAAATTGTACCAACTTCTTCAATAACAATTAAGCATTTCTCAAGTTTTTCTATTTCAAACATATAATCGCTTCATTTTATACTATGTATAGATAAAATACAAATAAATCAGAAACTTGTATCATATACTACTAGAGTACCTATTATACAGAAAGAAGTAAATGAAAAATAATTTTCCCTTTTTACTTTTAATTAAAATTTTTTAAATAAATATTTTAGCTATTATTGATTTATTAATAATTCTATTAAAAAATCAACAAGTTAATCAAAATAAAGATCAGAGAAGTGAAAAATAGCAGTAATGTAGGGACGAATTATTGCTCAATATAAAATTTAACAGTTATTAAAAATTCATAGAGGGTTATTTAACTTTATAACACTAAATTGTTTCTTATCTATACTGTGTCATAATTCTGAAGTGCTTTTATTTTAAAACTAACATATTATAGCATTGTTTATCTTAATAAAAGAATATCTAAATAAAATAGAGTTCATTTTGTGTATCCTACTTTTATCAATTCCCCAGTTTGATATATTTTAAAACATATTTGCTGCTATAAGTATATTTTGCGCACAAAATCAATTTATTCCTTTAACAAAATTCGCTCTCGGCAACTTTTGAATGCAAATACAAATACCATTATCAATATTGCCTTTCTATCTTTCCTAGAATTCACACACAACTCCTTGCTTTAGAATGCTTCGTTTCTGCAAACTCTAGACATATTTATTTCAAAATGGTAAAAATACCGATTCTCTTGAAAAAGTCCCGAGGGAGTTTGGAAGTGAAATTTTGCTTTTTCCACGAATAGCTATCTTCAACTTCGAGAACAGAACACATGGAAAACCTATAAATATGTCGAAACTAACAAACAGCTTGCCGGCGGTATTTTTCTGAACTGTTTAAATTTGTAGGAAAATATAAGCCGTAAGATAGAATCAGTAAAAAATAAGGGGAAAAAGTGTTTTATGGTAACAGTAATATTTTTAGAATAAGATCTTAATGTTTTTTAGAAATTTGGTTGAAAACGCTGTAAGTATTTTAAATTGGGTTTATGTGCTATATTAACAGTACAATGACTTTAGAAGCAAATAAGGATTTCAAATTCGACTCATAAAAATAGTAGGAGCACATAGAAATAAAATAAAGTAGAGAATTGCGACAAGAAGTGATATCCGGATTAATTAGAAGACATCGTTTACCAACTACTCAGATCATTCAAAGTTAGGACTACGTGCAGTGAGTAGATAAATAGGAGATAGTAGATAAAATTCAGTCGGGGGATAAAGTACATTCTTTTTGGGGGATAAAGTACATTGCAACATCTTATTGGGATTGATCCTGAAAATAAATCTCGAGTTCGCACTCGGCTTGTTTTCAGGATGAGGAGCAGAGTGTGCAAGTTTAGTTCATTTATATTAAGCCTCTGACTGATCAATTTGTGGACTGAAATCGCTTCAAAAATTGTGCATTATTTTTCATATTTTAAGACTATATACATTGGAGAATTGAAAAATGCATTTTTCTTTTTTAGAAAATATTTTATACATAGATTTTTATCATAAGATATTCAGTTGCCAGAAAAACCAAATTAAGATGTTATCACCAAAAGAATTTCTTTTTCAATAAATTTCATTTGGATTACAGTTAATTTTTAGTTATTGCATGATATAAAAACGTAAAATGAATAAAATTTAAGAAGGAAGCGATATAATTCTTCATATCAATTTTGCATATGCTACCAATGCTTTTTACCGCTAAACATATCCTAAAAAATGTCAGGTATTTTTGAAAATATTCACTAATTCGTGTGTTACCAGTATAAAGTAAATTTAATTGCAATTGGGAGAATTTGATGCCTAATCTATTCTCTTACACTACTTGATAATTAATCCGTGAAGGTAATTGAAGCTACTGGCGACTGAATTTGAAAAAAGAATTTTTAAATATTGAATTAGATAACATGAAATTACACGAATTTCCTCAATTTTTTAAAACTCGTTTTTTAACGTACTAAATTACTAAATCTGGTTTGAAATATTGGAAAGTGAATTGATGCTCAAAAGATTCAACTTTTGTATCGGAACCTATTCATTTCATAACTTATACTTGATCATGCATTTCTAAATGAAGATTAAATTTCAAGTCACTCAATAAATTTACAGGTTTCTTTTCATTATTTGCAGTTACAATTTTATACTTTGATTAATATCTGTGACCATGGTGTCATCGGCATCTTATGGTGCCTTTGATGAATAGCTCGCTCGCTGGAACAACTGGTTGCTGTTTACTGTTTGCTTTACTTAAATTCCACTTCATTATTGCTTAACCGGGAAAATTGCATGAAAATACAGGAGAATGCATTTTTCAATTTCAGTCGGAAACTTTTTCAAGTCACGGAAAGCTCATCAGTTTAATCATGAATACATCAATTTTACTCATATTTTAGCTAAATTAAAAATAAGAGACATTAAAAAATTTATATCATGTAAAAGATAAAGTTTTGAATCTTTTGATACAAACACTTTTCTGTAATATATTTGAATGATATCTCAAAATTCTTACAACTTTTCGCTTAATATTCAATAAATTAAAATTGGAAAAAACTCATGGAGGTCTCTCTCTCTCAAACACTTACACACAAACACAATTTATTATAAGTTCATTATAGAAAACTTTTGCCGTTTTATGTACATAAGATGGATTGATAACTTTTTGGACGTTTTTTATACAAATAAAATATTATTTTTTTAAATATTGAAATCTTTTCTTAAATGTGTTAACGACTTAAGGTATCTTATATTGAATACAAAATTATTTTTTAAATAATTTATCGTTTATTTATTGTAAAACCATCAACATCTGAAGCACGTATCACTTCATTTTATAGCAATCTTATCAGCGAGCCTATTTGATTGATATTAAAATTCATTTTTCCTTACCAGAACATTTTTCAAAGAAATTCCTTTCCATTTCACAAAGTTGTCTCTCAGTATATTCACAATACAAACACAAACATCATTATCCATGCTCCTTTCCCATCATCTTGTATACCTCATACAAAATGCTGCGTCAGCCTCTCGATACCTTTTTCTTTCTCCTTCGAAGGAAGAGGCTGTATTTATTTCAGATCCGATGCCGATTCCGCTGAAATTCTCTGGAGATTGTGCAATGGAACCATTTCTGTTTTACGAGCACAGCTACCTTTTCAAACACAGAGAAAAGTAGTAAATACGTGGAAAGGCTAACAAATAGCTTTGCCAGGTACTTTTTTGAACGGCTTAAACCTTCAACGAAATATAAGCCATGAGGTAGAGCCCCTATAAGGTTTGGAAAGAAACGCTCAAGGTAGGCGTAATATTATAGGAGTGCAGTACTTCTTATTTGTATCTCAGTATATGCTTGGAAAGAATTGGGAATATTCTAATCGTATTTGGATAGAAAATGGTGACTTTATCAGATTCTGAAATATTACATGTTTATTTTTAAAATTTAGTATTGTCTCGCAAATTCCTTTGCGTATTCGAGAGAATGAGTCCAGTGTTGTTTGGAGATTTCTGAAATGGTCATATATGTCGACTTATTTCACAAAAGCAAATATATTTTCAGAAAATAAATAAAATTTAGAGCATCGCCTTTAAGAAGTATTTCCTAATATCTGCGTATCATAAATGAATAAATGAAATAGCACTTGAAGTAAAAAGAGAATTGAAGTCTTCGGATAAAATAGTATTGAAATCAAACACTGTTTACATCTACCTACAATATGAATTTTCGTAATATTTAATCATTCTTTGCATTCGGAAGAGTATTCAATATATAATTATTCGCTTAATACAAGGGCTTGTTTATTTCTCTCTCTCTCTTCATATATATATATATATATATATATATATATAATTGCTTTAAAATGCTTTAAAAGTTGAATTTACCCAAAAAATTAATTTAGGTCTTTTTACCATTCTGAAGATACTTTTAACAATCAAAATTAAAAATGAAATAAATAATGAAAGCGTCAACATGATGCACCGTTGTGAATGGTGCCTAAGAGACATCATTCGAGTGCAAAGGTTTAATAGTCCTAATCAATAAATAATGTTAATAATTTTTGAAAGTCAACCAAAAAAATTAATATCATAAGCCTCGCTAGATAGATGATACATACTTTACAGTTATAATGCCATTGCTATAGTTTTGACCGCCATCCAACCACGAGTAGTTTCACTTCTGTTTTCGTAAAAAATGGATTCGATATCTAAGAAACAAAATATTCTTTTGAAATTTTGATTTTTTCTGAAAAAATTGTTGACTGGAGCACGTAAGATGGCAAAGAATACTCACGATGTGTCTCCTGGTAGCTCTAATATTGCTAGAAGGAGCAATAACGGTTTAAAAAGTACGACAATCCGAGATAAGACAGTGCGCCTTTTTCTTAAGATTGCTATCATAATAGAATTAGCAAAAGGGGTCTTCTTGAAACTTTCTCGCATATTCTCGAATAAATGTTTTATCCTCCATGCTCAGCATAAATTTGGGAACCGTGGATAAGGCAATGCCTTCTGCGCATGGCATTGATAAACGATAATTACAGCATCTGCATCTTTGACGTGAATCAATGTTGATTGTATCACGATATTATGCATTTTGGTCATAATATTTCGGTATATTTTGGACGCTTTTGATCTGCCGGTTAACATCGATATTGAAAAGAAACTTGAGATAAACCTTACAAGATAATATACAGAATATCATCGAATTAAATGGCTGCATATATGAATTATTGCAATTATATGCAAGTAAAAACATCGAATATTTCATCAATTTCTTAATGTGTTTAGTTAAAAATTTGATGAGGATCCATATTTTTCATGTTAAAAAGGTGTTTTAAAAATATCTACTTGGCTACTACTAAATATCTACATTTTATAGTTGCTGAGCCTACTTGTACTCAAGCAGCCAGACTTCTGCCAATGGATTTAGTTCAAAATTTGGTTGTAAGTATATACACCGAATTTCATCCATTTAGTTCAGAACCTTTTTGAGTTATCGTGTCCGCAGAGAGACAATAATGCCAGAGATGCGCTTTTCGAACTGAGGGAAGTCTAATGCCTGGCGCGTTATCATAGTCATGGGATCGATTTTTTAAGAAAATATAACACTGCCTCTTTTCATGAAGCAAAAAGTTATCTAAACTTTAAGCTGGTATTTTAAAATCCTCTTTTAAAAGCTTTAAAGCCTTTTAACCTTATTTTAACCAAATATTTTAATCCTGGTACTGATATGTCTCTACTTACATGTTACACTATTTCAGCTGTGTTTGTGGGATTAAGTTTTGTTTTCTTTTCTACGCCATTATGTGAAATTTCCTCATGCCTGAAAACAGAATGTTATTCCATGAAAACGAGGGTTTATTCAAGACTATTTTAGTGGAAGAGAGTCTGGCTTTACTGATCTTGGCACTCTTCAATTTTTTTTCTGGCTAAATATTTGTATATACCAGTTAATATCAATACTTGTCCTACAGCTTTTGCTGAAACTGAAATTTGAATTTTTTCTCTAAATTCTATATAAAATTTTACAGCGTTCAGCTAACTAGTTTTTCTCCGAGTGAATCTCCGAGCCTCGTTGAGTTCACTTTGATTGACCATCATTTTTTGCCTCGTTTCTGATTTTACCTCTAGTTTCAAAGTATTTATTACAAAATATTGCTTAGTAAACAGTAAAATAACATTAATATACTAATTCAATATACAACTTCGAACTAATTATTTATAAGAGATTTTTTTAAGATAAAAATAATCAAATTCCGAATATTATTTATTGGTTTTTTTTTTGCGTTTACGAATCACATTATGCTTTCACATTTATATGTGAAAATTAAAGCTAAACGAAATTTAAATTTGCCAGCATATAAAGAAATACGATTTCATGTAATTATTGTTGTGGATTTATCTTGAATTGTCTTACTGCCAAATAATTGTTTTGAATTTTTATTTTTAGAAATTAGTTATCATATTTAAATAAAAAAACAGTGTTAGATTTTATTTAGAATAAAATTGAAAAAAATATTAATGCATATTAAAATTTTTTTGAATTCTGTTATTTTTACAAATTTCTAAAGCAGTTGTATATGTCTCTTGAGATAGTACTGCAGGATTTCAGACCTTTTTTGCATCACCCAGTTTAAGAAAAAAAAATGTTTGGCAGGTACGATGTCTTACTTTTGTAAAACTTACAAAGCACAAAATTAAGAAAAAGCAAGTATTATAAAAAAATAAATTCCTACTTTGGTCAACAAAGACGTTTTTTTTTTATATTTTAGATTGTTATTTATCTATTAATTATCAAAAAAATTATGAAGCATCAAAAAATTGTTGATTTTTGTAAGAATTGAAGTTGCATTCTTCATCTTCAAGAGAAAAATACTGAAATCCTTGCATTTTACGAATTGAACTACTGCCTATTGATTTAAATTTTCCTTACAAACTGATCAAACTCAATTTAAAATGTTAAAAATTAATTAAATTTAATTAATGAATTAACATTTGAAAAAAAACTATGTTAATATTGTGTCATCCATTATAAGTTAAAAAAAGATATTTAAACTTGTGCGGATGAATAAAAAGTATTTTATTAACGATTGAAAATTTAAACAAGATACACAAATAAATATATATAAGGAGAGTATGAACTAATTGTACGAATTTAATTATTAATTTTTTAATTATTCATTTATTCAAATAATTCGAACTATTCTTGAATATTTTTGTTATTTAATATACAAATGATGTTATGTTGTTAGTTGATTAAAGAAGTTCATAAGCTATAAATAAAGAAAAATTATAATTGAATGTCAAAAATGTAGATATAGATCACAAAAATACGATTACAATATAAATTTATTTCAAATTACATTGAATTAGTTTGTAATTTCCATTCTTTATTTTCCTCCATAAAACAAATCTTACCATCACAAATTATTTCACAATTTTTCTCAGCACTTCCTACATTAGAAAGTTCAGAGCTATTAATTTAAATTTCTGTCAGTCGAAAAGAGTTAAACGTTCTAAATTTAAAACAAGTTGCGGCAGTTGAAACTGTTAGAAAGTTTACGCTCAAGCTCATTACACAAACAAATCCGACAAACACGGTGTACATAAAAATTCTTTGATTCTGTTACCACCTAGCCATTTCCATTTCGGGAATTTTTATCTTGAACAAATTACTCCCAGGTCTATTCACTTCTCTCAGCAGTTTTACGGAAATGAAACGGTTGCTCCAAGAAAGAATGCAATTCGCGACTTTAATTTTTATTTTGACATAAAAGCAGACGAAAAGACAAAATCAGATCGGCAGAGATTTCCCGCTTATTTTTAGATCGTTTGCGCGATAAATTGATTGGAAATGTAATCGAATTCTTTGTCGCAAAATTAAATTCAACCTTCAGGAAAGCCGGTAACTCATTCAGAGGAAAAGAGTTTAGATTAAAAAAGTAGATTTTGATTGAATTGATTTTCTAGAGATATAAGTGAATTGCTATCTCTCGGATATATATATCTTGTTACATTATATTTCGTTTTGAAGATTTTATTTCTAAACTTAAGGCAACTGTCCTAATTTATACGGAAAGAAATCCATTTTAATTTCTACCGTTTAAAATTTTCTATCAATGTTTTAATAAAAAGTTAATGTTTAAAAACAATTTGCAAAATTTATGGAATCTAATAAATTATCTCAAATAAATAAAGGGTTTTCAGCCATGTTTCACATCCACATTGAGATTTATTTAATAAAATTTAAAGGAGATCAAGGTGTTTTTAATAATAACTTCAAGATTGGTTTTTAGAATATATAGTAAGCATTTAGCTAATCATATGTTATGGAGTTTTCGGCATTGCACTGTGGAATAGTAAATTATTGAGGAGGAAAAATAAATTCAAAGACATTTAAGAATGAAGTTTAGCTTGTATAAATGATTAAAAAATATATAATTTTTTGTGTTCTGTCATAAAGAAATTAATGAATAATTTTTTTTTTACAAATTTTGCTCAAAAATACTTTAAAACTCATAGAAAATGTTATTAAAGATTTTCTAAAATTTATTAGCTAACTCACTTTTGTTGATTAGAAAGTTATTGCGAATCAAATAATATAAAGGATGCCAATATTTATTTATATTGATCATTTCTTAATGGACTACAAATGTATAGCAATATGTTTAAAGAAATAAGCTTAAAAACAAGTTAAACCAACAAAAATTTCTTAGCAAAAGTTAAAATTAGATATAAAGCAAAACTAAAGAAGAGGGGGAAAGTAAGCAATAAAGAACAAAATATAAATGCAATATACACCTATATTTACTTATAATGAAGATGAATGTATATGTAAGTATGTGTTTGCACTCTAAAACATTTATTCTAAATTTGTCAAACTTGGTACACGCATACTAGAGAAGATGGGAATATGCACATCACCTAAGCTGATTTTATGAAATATTAATTAAAATGAAAAGAAAAAGGCTGTTTTTATGTGACAGTTTTCAAAGAGATTACATTACCAAAATAAATTTTACATCTTAAAATTCAATAAATTATCTTTTTGATGATTACAATTTTCTTACTTTATATTTCTGTTATGTTTAATGGATCATTAAAAATATTTTATGCGCATTTTTAAATAAGAATCGGGGGAAGTCCGAACGAATATTAAATGTATCACACACAATAGTACAAGAAAAAACAAACAAACTAAGAACTATTCTAGAAGAAGGCCAAAATTGTTTATAAAAATCACTGTTGCAGATATAGTTTTCCAGTTTTATTTTTTAAACCGAATTTTTATCCTATTCTTAATACAAATCCTTATTGGCAAAGCAGATATAATGAAATCAAGCAATTTATTTATTTCAATCTCTGAATAATTTGTGAACTTTTAAAAAATCATGTATAAAGTACTATTGACATGAAGGAAAACAAACGGTGAATTTTACATTGGTTTAGGTTAGATATTAGAATACTATGTTAAAGCGTATCCATTTAAAAAACAGTTTTGGGGGTATCTGAGTTGAAAATTTTTTTTCGTTGATGGTAAACGTATCTATCTATGCAGTAATTTGGGGTTAAAAATGAAGGAGATGCATGGGAAAATGAACGCAGCAGTGTAATAGGTTTAAATAAAAATTATGAATCTATAAATATTTGAAACTAAAAACCTCTTGCGGTTAAACAATTTATTTTTAATATTTTAATTAAGACCAAGTTATTTAAAATATAAACTTGAGAGATCATAATTTCGGGCTAACCAACTGATCACTAAAGGCAGCTAGTAACAACACATGTATACTATTGAAACAACAAAACTGAAATAAAAACGTAGAAACAAACAGCAGATAAATACTACAAACAGCACTGAGAATTGAAAGCAAAAATTCAAATTTTTAAATACTTCAAAAAAGCAATCAAGTATAAGGAAATAAACCTAAAAGAAAAGAAAACAATCTTACTAAAAGAAGAGTAGAAAAAGAATAAAAGGGTAATAAAAGAAATACAAGTACATAAAACAAAATAGTCCATGTAAAATAATAATATAATAAATAAAATAGCTTATTTTAAGTTCCGACTTCTTGTTAAAAGTATAAAAGTAGCATTATGTTGCCAAATGCGAGCAAATTCTGGAAATATTAAGGAAAAATAACTTTGTGACCAAGGAGATCAGGGCGAATGGTTGTTGAAATGAATTATTTTTGCTGTTTTGCTATTTTATGTTTGGTGAAGTGCATTATTTTTTCAAATGCGAGCAAATTCACGAAATATTAGAGAAAAAGAACTTTGTGACAAGTGAGATCAGGGCGAATGGCTGTTACTTAGATAAAATGTGAAGTTGTTGGAAATGTTTTCGAGAATCCTGTAAGCAAAGTCATGAATTTTTGCATTGCTCAAAGTCATGAATTTTTTCTTGAAATGAATGTCACTGGTCTGTCGATGAAACCTTTTTAAACATTAATCGAAATTACCATTGCTGGCAAGAAACGGATTGACTTTCCAAAGGCAGAATAACGATTTCTTGTAAGTATAGATTCAATAATTAGAAAGAATCATCTTTTAAAGTCTAATTTTGGAAAACGAAACCTAGGAGGCAAATAATTTTATAGTAATTGATTGCTTTCCATGAAAGTTGGCAATTTTAATTTTTATATTAACGTATCCGACTAAGTTAAAAACACTGGTTATCGGCCATATAGTTTATATTTTCTAGGAAAAGGAAGGCCAGACCTATCTTCCAGGGTTACAGATTTTTCAGCTAATATTTATCTTAACCCTTCACTGGGAAGGTCAAAATTAGTACATAACTGGGGAGCTGAGCTCTACGAGACCGCATTTTCTTCACACTCGAAAAAAAGTAAAAACGTTGACCGCATTTATTTTACAATTAAATTTTCCAATGAAAGTATTAGATTTAAAATCAGAAAATATATTTTGCAGACATTTTTCTTACTATATAAATATGTTTTAGAAATCTTTCAAAATATTTTATCACTGAAAAAAGTGAATGTGTAGGAACCTAAATTTTCTTCTCAAATTACATGTAACAATAAATAATATTCTTGAAAAAACATATTACTTTATACTTTCTAAATCATATTTATTTTTCCAGTATATAAAAGGTATACAGAAAACATTATGACGGAAAATCCAACTGTTACATGAAGAAAAAAAATTGACAATGGGTAAAATTGGCCCTTTTTTATCGACTTGTTTGACGTTCATAGCACGATTCTCAACGGCATTTTAAGCTTACAGGTTAAGAACTAATATTAAAATTGACCTATAAATTCTATATAGATATCTCTTGGTATATTAATATATTTTATAAATTTTTCAAAAAACATTATCTCTAGAAAAATTAATTATGTTTGAACATACATATCAGAATCAGTTAAGGGCTAACTTTCATCGAAAAACTATCCAGTACGATTATCCTTGCTTCTAAAATCACATTCTACTTCATTTAAAAGCATCTCGAGCATTGATTCATATTAGCATCAGTAAATTGGATGATATTTCTGGGCCCAAGTTTTCGTGCCATCTGCTAAGCCTTTTTTATTACTGGGACACTAACGGGGAGAAGCGGTCTGAATGACGCCGCCAAACGAAATAACTGAATTATTTTAAAAACCTTCTGCAGAAATCGGTTGAAAAAGTGCAGGTGTATAGAAAATCAGGAAACAGGAACCTACAGGATCAATCCATTCAATTGGGCTCAAAATAGAATAAGGGTGAGCGAAAGTCCATCACTTGTGGTCTCACAGACCGTCCGTTTCCAGTTAAGCGTTAAACTTCAAATGTTCTAAAAACTTTAATTTTTATAAAAATTTCCCCCCGTTAACATTTCTCAAAAACATTATAGAAGCATGTACATAAAAATTTTAGAGTGTTTTAAATAATATGGGTAGTGAAATGAACCAAAGTTTTATTGTTTATGAAATAATTTTTTATTTATAGGGGTTTTAGAAAAATTAATGGGAAAAATACACTTATCTTTTTACCCATGCTGTCCATGCACCTCAAAACTTTTCTTAGATTTTGGCTCATTTCATTCACCATTACATTCCATAACTTGTACAAAGAAAAATAGAACTGCTGTATTACACTTTTGTGTATATTCTTAAGCGTTTTGGTTAAATTTCACTAAAAATTACTACAAATTTTCCTATTTCTTGAAATATATTTTCAAATAATTTTGTTGTATTTATAGTATTTTGTATTCTATTGACAATACATCTAAAAAATTTAATTAAAAAAAATCCAATTTTTAAAAGTTTTTCTTTCGAACGTAATCGGATACCTTAATTGGAATGTCAAGAGACTGTTTCTAAAAATGTTCTCTCCAAAAAAAAGTGCAAGCAGTCTTATATGGAATGAGAAAATTTGTATTCAATTTCCTTTAATAAGAGTCAGCAGGATTTCAAAGTTTCAACCACAAATATTTCATTGCTGTTGATGACTTGCAGTAAAAATAAAATAGTAAAATTGTGATTAAATACTTTGATGTAGCTGTGTCTGTAACTATGCAACCGTAAAGTGAATGCATAGCGATTCTGCTTCGAACTACACTCATTGGGAATGGAAAAAATTGATGGAGTAAGAGTTTTCGTCTTAGAAAAAAAAACCCATACCTACTTTAAGCTTAAGGTAAGGTCAAAGCTAAGCTTTGGCCTTACCTTTTAAGCTAACTTTTTATACTATTATTTTGAAGGAAGTTGTAAAGAAATAAATTTGAGATGATATTAATGTATTTTCCCGTTCGAACTACTTTGCATATTAAACTGAATTTAAAATTACCCTAGCATGAGACTGGAAGATATTTAAATAACAATTAGGTTTTCTTATTGATGTTGACAAGTGTTTTTGATTGATTATAATTTCGGACTTCTTTTTATTTAAAAATTAAATTTAAATATGAGGATTTAAAAACCCAACGGAGATTTATATTAACTATTGAAATTTGGTGCCTACATATTCCATACTGAGAATGCAATGTATAACTGTTATTAATTCCTTTCATATTAAATAGGCACTCGGGATATTTCATCAAATTTTATATTATTTCTTAAAAATCGTTGTTAAAATTTGAAATGAAAAAATTAATATATGAAACAATGAACAGATGGAGCAAATTAATTAGCAATTTTATTCTGCCTTTATATTTACTTCCTGGTTTTCAACACATTTAGAAAAATGTAGTTAAAATATAATTCATTTTTTTAAATTTTGTTTTATTTTATAAATTTACTTAAGGTCCAAAGAATGTTTATTCTCCGTAAAAAATATTGAAGTTTAAATAATTGTCTGGTTATTGATCTAAAAGAATGCATTGCATATATTGTATTTATTTTAGACACAAATATAATTATTGTTCCCAACATAATGTATTGCACAAATCAAATAAATGTTTACAATTCACATTTCTCATGTCCTTTAACCGTCTTTTAAATTCTATATAACCATAACTTTTCCAAATACAGTATTAAAGATTCTTTGGATGAGTAAATCTAGAAACCGTCGACTCAAAATTATTTCAATATCTAGAGTTTGCATTTGAATTTGAAATACATTTAGTAGCGGACGAATTCTGAATTTGCAAACAGAAGCCGTTAATGAGACTAATAGGCAAATTGCTTTATAGCGAATATAATATACAATCTTATTCAAAGGTCCAACATTTCCCTCTCTTTTAAGTGATATTTTATTCAAAAAGTTTCATTACGGATGTTCCTTCGAAATTCTTACCATAAACACTATTATGAAAGCAAAGAATTTGAAGATGGAAAATAAATCACTAAGGCATAAATTAACTTGTGGAAACATCGTTCATGCTTCATAGTTTCCTTCATTTTCATCAATTCATTAAGTAAAAATGCCTTCAGAAGTCGACATTGAATACTGTCAAATATTTCTTTAATTATCATGGTTGTTAATACATTTTTATGAGTGGGATTTCAAAAGCTTACACAATAACTCTAGACATCTACGTATGAATTGATTCATAAAATATATTAGTAGAGAGTAGAAAAAGAAATATGTAAATGTAAGAATATATTTTCTACCTTTTTTAATGAAATACATACCTTCATTTCCTTATATAGATAGAAAATAAAGAAATTAGGATTTCCATGACGTATGTTTTTGTAAGGTACCGGGAAGTTATATCGCTGAATGTAATTTTTTAAACATTTATGTCTAGTTTCAGGAAGCACTGGGATTGATATATATATAAGGTAATTTTAAACCATGGTCAGATGAAGGATATGGCAATAGAGTTATATTCGAACTTCCACGCCATAACAAATGTATAGATTTTAACCATGAAGGTATAGATTAAAGAATCTGAAACTTTAAAAGCTGTGAGAAAACTCATCAGTTAAGAAGCATTATAAAATCATGTCAAATAATGAATTACATCTCTTCATTTCAATAATTTCAAAAATAATTTAGAATTTTTCCAAATATTGTAATTAAAACAATTATACTTCCAAATTTGAAATAAAAATTAGCATACTGGAAGGTGAATCGATGCACATTTCCTGATGCTAAGGCGACTAATAAACCAATTAGGCTAGCATAGCGATTCACAGCTAATTCAATAGATTGCCTTTCCGATCCTTCGTTTAGAGCTGTAGCATCTTATTCAATAAATGTTACATAGTAACTATCCATCCGGCAATTGCTGGTCTTTTTAATCGTTCGAAGAATTGTATTTTATTTAAGAATTGCCAGTATTACTTTGTTAGATAATACAGAACAAGGGCAATTATTCCCATTAGAAAATTACGGGGAATGGTCTAGATTTAACTATCAGCAATCAAACATTTTGTTGCGTATTATATATATATTGTGTGTTATTATTGATAACTTTGTATAAAACAAAGTTTATTCACAAATAGCATTTTCAAAAAAAATCTAAATGTTTTATATTCTAAATAATTTCAGTATTTTTTTACAATAGACGATATTTCAATTAAAAAAATAGACATAAAATATAAGTTAAGCTGATATCTAACTCAGGGATACAGTATATATTGGAAAATATAAAGTATATGATAAAATGAAAAATGGGGAAATACTCTATTACAATGAAAACAATCATTTAATTCGAAAGAATGTTCCAGATACAATTCGATGCGATGAAGGAAAAAAGAAAATGTTATTTTTATGAATTGATTGAAAATATTCCTTGAAAAATTTTCAAGTTTTTATATTTTGGTTGTGTTTCTTGTAAAGCTTAGAAATACTCAAATTTTTCCAGAATTTGAGTTTTGAATAGAAATTTAAAAAAGTTTGGGACAACATATGCTCTGCTGTAGCCCTTTCTGTATTGGATTAAAGTTCAATAATTTAAGTTTTGGGATTTTTGAAGCTTGCGCCTAAAATCTCTAAATTTACAGCAAAATGATGGTCGTTGTTTAGACATAATCACATTCAGAAATAAACCATTCTTTTTTAAAAATTTGCAATATTTTCTTTTAAAAAGAAGGCTATAGAATTTTTAAAATAGAAATGATCCAATTTTTCCTTTGATTCGAATCGGTCTGGAAAAAGGCGTCCAAAACATTAAGATCTATTTAGTAAAAATGGTAGATTAAGGGCAAAGATCAGTATTTTTAAAATATCATTTATCACTACCATGCGAGGAATTTGCGAACTTACCTGAAGTTCACAGTGTTGTGCGGGGAAGGTGGAAATTAATTGGTAGATATGTGAGAGTGTTTCAAAGAGATTGTTCCCACTGGTTTTTATATAAGAAAAAAAATGAAAACGGTAACTCAGATCAAAGTTTCTAAAACTTTTGACATATGTGTACCCCCTTCTATAATTTTCATAACACTGAGTCCCCCTCATTAAAAAAAAGATGTATTTTTTTTCTTTTTTGTGTCATAAAATAAAACCTTGAAGACAGAAATAAAATTATTCACAGTCTATACTTATAATAAAGCTCAATGTGTGTGTTGGCGCTTAACAGGCCAGACCATTTCAACTAGAGTTACCAAATTTTGCCTTGTGCCTTGTTTTCAATTAGAATTTAAATTAATTAAAAACTAAGCAAAATTTCGGCGTTTTACCGCTATAAGTTAAGAAAATATAATCGCACAAGCATAGTTATTACCTCAAGTTAAAGATTTAAAAAAATTAGCTTACTAATGGTATCAGTATTTAAACATATAATTTAAGCCTCTATTTTTAACGAATTTTCAAACAAATATATTAACCACATTTTTTAACAATATATTTCGGACAAAACAATACAATTTATATCAGCACAAGCACATCAAAAGGAAAATATTAGCTTTTATCAACGTATTGCCATCCTATTGACAGAAGTTCAAATGAAAATAAATAGAGTGTTATTGCAAATTAAATCTAAAAATGTATAACTTCAGCCGTCACTGGATAAAATAAAACAAAAAATTAAATGTGATATTTTCTATAAAAATATTGCAAAGCAAACGTTTTTATGATCGTTTGCAATATCTATAACATTAATTCAATAAATAATCTTTATTTACATTAAACATGCTTGAATTTGTAAAGGATGCGGATTCAAATTCGGGGCAAATGCATAGTTCGTAAATCGTTAGTTATAGGTATACATATTGTTTAGTACTGATAACTCGGTCTAAATGAAGTAAAAAATTATATTTTATGCACCTTGAATCAAACAATTCATTGATGAATAATGAGTTAGGTTTTTTCATACTTCTGTGAGCTCTACTTTACAAAATATTTTAAGCAAAAGTGGTTACATCAATCAATCTTCTAAATCAATCATTAAAGCTGACCGATTTATATATAAAAAAGAGTATTATTATTAAAATGTGCTCTTTTAAATCTTTTCATCCATCAACTTAAAAAATATATCAATATCAGACCAATCAATGCCCGGAATTACTCTAATAATTAAATGAATATGTGTTTGTGTATATGAAGGAATGTGTGTGTGTTAGGGCTCTACACACCAGACCATATGATCTATAGATACCGAACTTGGTATGTATATATTTACTTTGGTGGATAAAAAAGTATCCATAGACGGATTTTTTGAAGCTTGAATTAATTAAAAGTTAAATTAACATTTGGAATTTTTTTGCTATAATTTCCGAAAACAAGCACAAAGCTGTTTTTTAAATCCTGTAAAAAAAGGACATTATTTTTTCATTGATAACAATGTTTTAACCTTTAAATTAAGTTTTTTTAATGAATTTTTAAAGAAATATTGTAATTATGTTTTCCAACAACTAATTTCCCACAAAATGAAAGTAGAATTTACCCTGAAAGATCACGTTAAGAGTGTACTAGTGCTTTGCCATCATTTTGACGAAAACTCAAACGGAATGATTAAATTAACTCTTATTGCAATTTAACCCTAGGAAAGTGTGATGCTCATCACGTGTTGAAATGATAGCGTAATGTTAGGGCATAAATATAAGATGTGATATTTTCCACATAATTCCACAACATTCGATTGCAAATCAGAAATACATATAGTACAATGGACAAATAATATACGACTATTCTATAACAATATGAGTTATAGAATAGTTAGAAGTTTAAATATATTTGGCTGAGACGTTATAAAGAGAGCAAGATATGTAAGTATTGAATTGAACATTTTATAACGCATTACTCATGGCGAACCAAAGGCTGCTAATAAAATAAATTTTTTATTGTAAGTAACATTTTGATAGATGAGAAGAATGAAATGGTTTGTGATGAGATGACAGATCATCATAATTGGGTTCCCTGTTTGTTAATTTTAATCTCAGATGCGGTCCAATAGTCTGCTTCTTTTTTTTCTCGACTTTATTTTCACAAATGCTGAGAAGGCAATTTCACATAAATATGAAGCTTCAAAAGACAAGATGTATTTCAGATCTTTTCCTGTTAAAACCGGATATCAGAATGATATTAAGGTATTCTCTCTATATTTAATTTTTAGAGATCCGTCTGAAGCCAATTGCAGCAATTGCTTTTTTGCACGCATCAAAATTTTCTGGCATAGATGTTGTGATACGTTAAATGGATCTCTGATGCATTCAGTATATTTGTTTAGATCTGGGAAAATAGTTTTTCCAAGTCCACTTGCAAACTCTCCAAATGCTATGTTATGCATTTCGGAGGATCTCAGTTGTGCCTTATTGTATTCTGGGGACACGCGTACCTTTGAGGTTCATTGTAAGAAATCTACCTTTGTCTTCAAAATGTATTAAAATAATTTTTGAAAATTCAAAATTTGATTTAGCTTTAAGTTTTTGATAATATTTCTAACTTGCAAACGGAAAATTTTAATGTAAAGTTTATTTACTTCTAATAAATGCCTTAGATAGTATAATGAAAAAAGAAAGTGAAAAAATAAGTGTGAAACCTTAACCAGTGCAGAATTATTCATTTAAAAAATTGAAGGATTTTTTAAACTTTTTAAAAAAATTAGTGGTCATGGTCTTCACAAACTTTTCCGCTTATAATGGCACTGACATATAATAGTTACGAATTACTATCTTTTGGTGTAAATCAAGCATTTTTGTTGAATCGATCCTGTAATTCAAGGTGAGAATTTTGGCTATTCTTCCCTAAATAGCATTCAGTAGTATTCTAAAATCGATAAAAATTGAACCAATTTTCACGAAATCCCAGACCAAATTCGATATATCTAAGACATTGCGTCTTTGAGTTATCATGTTTAAATGTTGTTGAAAGTACAGACCGACAGATGGCCAATCACTTCTTGGATTTTACTGTAAATTTGAAAAATGTCTAAACTCTGCATGGTCATTCTAGTTTCCAATTTCTCTTATTTAGCTCTCATAGTTTTATTGCTATTGTGTTAAATTATATTCCACCAAAATGACAAACACACCTCCTCTAAGGGAAATTTGCTCAAAAGTTAATTGAAATCTACAAATTTTGTATAAGGATTGTATACTAAATTCCAACCTTCCGTCGCAAAACGTTTTAGAATTATCTTTGTCACAGACCGACAGATGAAACATATTCCAAAAATGTGTTTTCTGAACTCAAGGAGGTTTGATATATAAAGATGCGTCAAATTCCAGAATTCGAATTTTTGGACGATTACTATACTTTCTCTATACTAAATATACGAGAACCAAAAAAAATGGAGCTTTAATTTTTTCTCGTATGTATATTAATTCGCAGAAATAAATTATTTCTTTGAAAGGGAATTAGTAAAAAATTGCAATATGCAATCGCATTTCCGTATATCTAAACTTTTTATAATTTTTTTCTGGAATCTTCACGTTTTATTAGAATAAAAGCTCTACTATTTATTGGAATAGACATAAGAATTTTTTTGTTATATTATGCACTTGCTCTTTTGTCATTACCTAAGAGCATTCAGCTTTAATAAAACATTTTCTCTCGAAAACAAAATCTTCATATTACGATATAAATATCAGCGGCGCAGACGATTCTGCATAAATATGCTAAAAATGTTTTTTTTCACATGACCTGCGAACACACCTAGCCATTTTACTGCATAGAAAAAGGCGCGGATGATTTTATTTGTTCATGTAGTGACGTCAATTGCTCAACGGAAGAACTCCGCCAATGAGAATGCAGAACTTATTAGACGTAGTATTGCAAGATTAATCGATTTTCTGATCAGCAATGAAATGTATACGAAACAAATGCGAACCTTTTTAGTCAGATTTTAAATGTTAGCTTTTGGCATGCAACGAAGGATACCTAGCTTAAAAAGTTTTCAGTTTCTAAGCATATAAATCATGCGAAAGATGAATTTTATTGCGACATATTTATTTTAGCTAAGACAGGAGAATAAAAAGATTAAATCCATTAGTTAGAAATTAAAAACTCAGTTATAGAGTACCCAACAAAGATAATTTTAAAAAATCGTGTTCCTATGTAGAAAGATATTTTATGCTTCTGATGTTTTGATTAAAAAATGCTTTAAATATTTTTACTTTAATTTTTTTGTTTTTAAAATTACAGGGACAGTGGATTGAATGAGACAATTTTTGGAATTGTTCAATCATGGGTATGAAATTTATGCATATGTATTAAAATATAAATGTGTCAAATTTCTTTAAAACATTTTAAAACAATGTTTGTTTAAAAAATTAAAATGCATGTACTTTTAATAAATTTCAAAACATTCAACGAGTTTTTTATCATCGGTTGTAATTTCTTTGAAACAGAACTATGTACGATTGTACGATTCTAATTAAATGCTAATTTTTAGAAATAATTTTTAACAACGAAAATGAAAAAATGGAAAGAAAAATGCGACTTTTAAGCATTGAAAATGTTAAAGAACTTGATTTTTCAAAAAATCGAATGTATTTAGATATTCTCTGATTAGATATCATTTTCCATTTCAGAAATTTCCTGTGAAACAAGATTGATTAAAACTCCTTCGAATAATTGAGGTTTTTGTGGATTATGAGAAAAATTTCATGTCCCTTTATAGTTTTATACCAGTTTATAAGTTTAAGAAGCCTTAGTTAGATGACGACAGAATGATAAAAGAGTTAAACAATCTCTTTATTTCTTTGAAACTTAGAAACTCATTTTCAATGTTTGTAGCTGTTTTTTTTTGTTTCTTTTACCTTCTAATGCTGGGTTACTTTTCAAATTTTATTTAGATGCACTTCTTCCATTGAGATCCATATGATCAAAGCCGATTTCATATCTCTGTGCAATATGTAAATGCTATATTCAGCGTTAAAACAGTATCATTCCTTTTTAATATGTCTATAACGATAAGAAATGTGAAATTGTGTGAAATACTTTGAATTCTATTATCAAGGACCTGACGCAAGACAATTATTAAATTAATTAATCTTTCCATCTTATGAGGACAAGTTTATATAACATTTCTATTAAGAAAATCTTAATATTTTGAAACCAAATTTACCATTAAATGCAATAGAGAGCAAATAATTCCAAATAAATTTCAAATATATATCACATGTATTTAAATATTATTCAGTTCTAACCTTAGTACAGCTCGAATAATATAGAGCATAACTATCATTTTAAAAGAATCTTTAAAGGTTTTACTATACACATAAAAATATTTAAACAATTATTATTTAAATTCCGTGGAAAGTTCCAAAACATTACAAGAGTCATTGTTAAAATGAAGCACTTGTAATGCAATTTGATTCAAAATTTAATTCTCTTGCCTTCTGACACAAAAATGAATAAAACAAGATTATGTTCTGACCAGTAAATGTTTTCTTTCATCCAATATCCTGTGGATTTTCATTTTTATCATGTTTACAAAATTCACTTTTAGACATAAACTTAGCTATAAAAACAAAATGATTAAATTCGAAGCAATTATTTCCAACTGTTGCCACATATTTTGCGAAAAATAAAATAAAATAAAATAAAAAATCATTTGGCAGATCTTTTTTAGTATAAGTAACATAAAATGGTTTGCACTATATGATGATATGGAATAGTACCCATTTAATGAAATTGAGCCGCCGATCCATCAACAGAAAGTTTTACTGAAAAATAAGGCTCTAGTTTTCTTTAATACAAAAAGCCAGAAAACGGATTCGGAATGGACAGCTGTTAACGCAATTGAACCCTTCATTTTTAATAAAATTCGAATCAATACACATGTCTCGACTCATAATTCTTTACTGTTATAAAAATACAGCTGTCAGTTTCCATTCTGTGTCAAAGTTATATTTAGAAAAATGATAAATAAATCCTATGATTTCAGTCTACCACTCAATAACATATTCAAGGGAATTCAGTGCTACTTTGAATCGAAAGAGTTGTTATTTTGGAGGATTTTTCTGTTTCCATCTATGAAATCTTTTGATATAATATAATGATAATAGATTGGAATGAAACGAGTTTCTTAATAGTTTTTAACAGTAATAATATTGTCTTGGAACGCAATAAACGACAAAAGATTTAGACATATTATTTCCTTGCAACCGAAATATAATGTTATATCTAATGGATTGCTACTATAGTAACTAACATCGCTTTTACAATCTTTGTTTAATTTAATTATTTTTTGGCAACGGATTTTTATTTCGAATAAATACAATGATGATAAAAAAGTGAGGAAGGATTTTAAAAATTAGCATTTTGAAATGAGTGACTTGTCCTAGTCATATGGATGTTTAAAGTAAAATAAAGATTCGTTCATTTCTTTCATGGTTTTTGGGATCTGAACCCTTTGATAAAAATGTTTATATATATTTCTTCTAATGATAAGGGTGGAAGTATGTGTGCTTGTCAAAGCTCTACACTTCAGATGGTTTATCTTAAAACTACCAAACTTGGCCCATATATGTAGATAATAGGTATGTAAACATAGGAGGAAAACTTTAAAAAATATCAGAATTTTTATTCATTAAAATTTAAGCTAAATTTTTGTTGTTCATTGAGAGAACTTCTGTCAGTATTACAGTAGAAACACTATTTATATAGCATCTCAAAATTGAAAAAAATATCCCTTTAATGATGATAAAATTTTTGAAATGTTATTTTTCAAAGTAATTAACTTAGAATAATCAAACAGTATTTTAAACAATGCAAATTCAAAAAATTTTCATCGTTGGTATTTGTATTTTATTCTAGTTTTTTTCATCGTTTCGCTTAAGAAATAAAGCCTCGGCTTTTTCTGTGTTGATTAAATTTGCAGCAAAGACATGTTTTTCACATTTTTTTGGGTTTAAAATTAGGACTTAAGTTAAAAAATCAAATTTTGAAATGTATCAAGGAATAGGATGAAATGTTTTAAAGTTCAAATATTTTTGCTTTCGTTTCTGAAAGAATGGGCCGCATACAAATGTGGACCGAAAATTAGGAAAGTTCAAAGAAAAAAAATTTGGAAATAAAACTAGTATCATTGGTAAGATAAATCTTTAATTTTTACTGGGCAAGAATACTAAATCTTTGATCAGTTTTTAATTTAGAATCTAATTAAAAATTCGGAAAAAAAGCTAATTTATCATCCTGTGTTTCTATCAAACATTTAATAACTTAACAAATTTATTGAATCTAAATATAATGAATTGCCCATATCATAAAATAAATCGCATTCTATAGTGATAAATATTACCATGACCAAATAAATAATGGCAGGGAAAGTTCCTAAGATGATATCAATAAAGAAAGGAAAACAAGAGCATGGTTGAAAAAAAAACTCTCTGGAAAAAAAAGAAACATTGCCAGGGTAATGTCTTATGCTTGTCATTTTATACACCATAATGTATACGCATTAGCTTTTCGTGGTTTCGGAAAACACTTTTTCGTGCTGGTTAAAGAAATTAAGGAATAAAAAAAGTTTATTATCAGCTTAGTAGCGTTGGATGAATATGCATATATTGCGAAGTGCTGGAACTTCTTTTTATTATAACTATACCCTCTATAATATTGTATTTTGTCCTTTAAACTGACAGTAAACCTTCCTTGTAAAATAATGCTTTATTATAGAAATTTCTTAAGTAAACTGATAGTTTGTTATCTGTATTACTTAGACAAAATGAATTTAAACGAATATACGCAGAGCGTTGTGGATATTCCCATCAACTTCTAAAAATGAATAATTAGCGATTATAGATTGTTGATTCGAAGGATTGTAAGTTGCTAGATTTCTTATAGGACGTTTTAGCAGAATGGCATTGCTTTAAATGCAGAAGTAACTGGTTACATAGTTTAGAACTTAAATCATGAGGTAATTCGGTATTTTTTAAAGAGATATGTGCATAATGCAATTAGTTAAACATTTTATAAATGATAAATATGTGGTTCTTGATTCGGAATTACAATGATAAATATGCACTTTTCCAAGCATTAAATCTTGGTTTGATGATATAATCATATGGAACATCCAATGGGATTTTATGTTATAAAATTTGACATCGTTTGTACTTTCGGCTCTGTGGTATTTCAATTAATTATATGTCTCTCTATAAACTATATTTTCATAATCATTTAAAATCCATTTGGATATATAAATCTATAATAATAATACCTACTAATAATTAAAAGTTAAAAATGGTAGTTACTGACAAAGGAGAAACCATTTAAAAACAGTTTTTAAAGAGGAAATATTCAAACAAGTGAGTTTAAATTGAAAAAAATCATTCTAAAAATTTTAAGCATAACATTTAAATTAATTAGAATGAAAATTTACTGAAATGTTGCATAGTTGTTTTAGAAACATCTTTGGTTTCTAAATAATACTTATATTAGTATGGCAAATTTCACCTCATGATTTTTCACAAAATTAACATCAAAATGTTTGTTATAAATTTGAATATCTTTCCACTTTATTTTTTAGTTTAAATTTTGTACAAACCTTAAGAGGCGTTCAAACGAGGCCAACCATTGCGCGCAATAAAATATCACGCCTACTTCAAGAAGATAACGAGACTGCAATGTTGTAGTTGTTCCGGTGAGAGAGCGATTTGGCCCTGACCCATTTGACACAGATCGCCGGTTACTTTGCAACTCAAGGCTCATTGTTAACATACTTAAGAATGGCGAATACAAAAAAAATTACAAAAATCAGCGATTCTTTAATTTGCAAAGCTTAAAATCCTGAGAGCCTCTCGAGAGAATTTTGTTTTGCAGAAAATGACAACCCAAATGATACCCGAGAATAAACTTTAAAATTTGAATTACCATTTACGATGATACGACATATAGTGAGAAACTATTATAATTTTGAATAATATCAAATTTTTTAAAACAGCAAATGTCATTTATCTTGGTTACATTACAAATATTTGAATGTGTTGAATTACACTTAAAAAGTTTTGCAGCACAAAACACAATTTCCAGTGACATAACATTAATAAGCAATAAGGATGAATTTCATCGTACTGTTATAATATTGGGCATGAACACAGAATTATTTGAATCTTTCTACAAGCGTTTCATCTGAATGCCAATTTAAAAATATGTGCTACTGGAGTGGTTAAATTTAAAGGCCTTCAATAGAAAATGTCCAATATTTTTTTCTCTTTTCAGTCTTTTCATCTGAAACAGAGAGTCAGCAAAAATATAGATAAAATGCATGACGAAGAACATACGAAGCATTTCGCTTCCTTGACTGCTACATTGGGTTGCGGTGCATCTCAATGGGGAGAAAGAAGCAGGAATTTTGTTGGTGATATTGATCCGCACGCAGCGCAGTTGGATGGGAGTACGTTCTGGAAAGACATTTCCTGTTTCATTCCTTTTTGCATCCAAAATTATCCATGATTTTCTACCTCTAGGAACGCATACAAATGAGCAAAGAACACCACATTTTTAAAGTTCAAGAATTGGCTTATAAATCTCATGACATTAATAAAAGAAGCTAAAAAACTGTTTTCGGAACAAATCTTACATAAATAGCTTCTTCAAAGCTTATATTATCGATATATATAGATATATATTTTAAAAAATATATATCTTATAAGTAGTTGTAAATGTTTTGTTCCAAACGCATTTTTTTGTGTTCATGATTTGAGCCGAGTTGGTTTTTGATTATTTTTAAATGAATAAATTTAATATTCAGCAGTGATAGCAGTAATTTTTTTTTGTGATTTCATGCCATAAAAATGAGAAACTTCAAACATGTATTTTAAAGGATATCTAAACCGGTTTTTTTCAAGAGTTGTTTTATTTATGTTCTCGATACCTGATTTGTTACTGAAAAATATATCCTATAAATGTTTAGAAATCGTTTTATTCAAAACGATTTTTTATGTTCATTTTCCGATTAAAACGATATGAGCGCAATTTCGTTTTTGATTTGATTATTTACTCTTGATTATTTTTAAAATTTAATATTTAGACAGCGACAGCAGTAAATGTTTTAGAGGATTCATGTCAAAAAAATGAGGTTTCAAAAAATGTATTTTGAAAAAAAACAGAACGATTTTAGAATTTTCCAATAAATTTCGTTTTTGATTATTTTTAAATGCTTAATTTTATTATTTGCAATATGGTAACAGAAGGAAAATTATTGCATTTAGTAGGAAAAACATTTCAAAACATTACTTTTTGTATATTCAGCAGAAGATTCATCCTCTTAACTGTAGCATAAGTTTAATTAAAAAATAAAATCGAGTTTTAGCTCAAGAAACTCCATAAAGTGTTATAATAGAAAATAATTAAAACCTTGTTTGATACGGAAATATTTCTTATTTTTTTACGTGTTTAGTTTTAGGAAATAAATTATAACTATTATTTTTTCAAAAATAGTAAAATTGTTAGTTTCTAAAAATATTTTCAAGTGCTGAAATATTAGATAAGAAATATACAACAGAATATCCAAATAAAAGAAATATATTTCTTTGAGAAAAAAATCCATATCTGACTTTTTAATCTAGAAAAATCGGTAGCGTTTTTCAGTTTCTTGTTTTAAGATCCAGAAGACAAATGGAGTGCAAGTTCTAAATTCTGAATGCGTCTTTCCTTTTTCATACAGTTCCATCTATGAAAATTCTCATATATTTATATAAAAAAATAATAATGGAATGCACGAAATGATGAATGTTCTTCTTCTTGAAACAAATCTTTCAAGTGAAAATAAGACTGTGTTATTAGTTGCAGGACGAAGCAGCGAAGAGATCTCGATGCAGGTATTCGTATTTTGAAAGGTTTCAGAAAATGTGCTTCGTTGGAATTTCCCTTCATCTGGTTTCCGCTTCCAGAATGGAAATCATTTCGTTAGTATTCCCCTCGTATTCATATTGAATTCGTAAAATTTTCATTCATCGTAAATGTAGGTGTAATGGGAAAGAAGTTTTATAAATTGCGAATGTTAAGTTTGGAAATATAAAAAGATTGAATGGTCTTCACAGAAAGGATAAAAATACAAAAAAAAAAAAATGTTACATTTTTGATGAATTTAAAGATATGGAATCGTTACATTGTTTCATATACATTCGTTTTAATATTATTATAATTTAATATTATTCGTTTATTCGAGTGTTTTTAGTTTCAGAATATAAATTATCATATACTCTGTTGAGTTGATGAATGCGGTGCAAGAATTGCATGACATTGGACGAGTATATTATTAAGGAACGAGTTATTGTAGTGGATGTATGGTGTAAAATCAATCAGCATGTCACAATAAAGAACGATGACAATGTTTATTAAACACGAAGACACTAACACAAAGACGGCAAATACACAACCGAGACGAAGGCAACATCATCACACCACAACACACAGTAGCCAACAAGTAGTAATGGGCAGAAATAATAAGAGCACATAGAGATATAATAGAGCCAGACAGAATTCAGAAACAGGAGGGAATCTACGTAGCTACACTACGTTTTCTCCAAACGGCTGAAATTATCCACTGTCTCCTCGTTTTAGTTCCCGGGAGGTGAACCGAGAAGGTTCTGGATCAGTCAGGCGTATCTCGATTCTTATTGCCTCAAATGCTAAAATTCTCAAGGTTTCCAACGAATTCTATTTTGTCGTCAGAGTAGCCAAGCTTTCAGAATGATGCTGCACCTTATCAGTATCCACCAGAGCTGATCATAAAAGGGTCTTTCCAGTGATTTAACTCACCGTGATGGAAAGCATCATTACAGGTTTGTAATAATATTTTAATAATTGAGCGAATAAAAGTGAAATAATGTTCCGTTTCTTCCATCACAATCATATGTCACAAAACTCCGTAACTCCTAAATCCCCATTTTCTGTTAATTGTTTTCCTTTCTTTTAATTAATGTATGTCCGAATTTTATCCAGTCGCCAACTTGTAATAACTCCAAATAAATAAAGATAAATGATATGGACCACATTTTAAGAAAGAATTTAAAATAAAAAAATGCCTTATAAAAATTGCTAGAAAGTTTTTAAAATCAAAAAATAGAATGATAAACAAAAATGTAAAAGTACGGACCATAAATTGAAATATTCTCTTATTTAAAATATATTTAAGTTTTTAATTAATGTTAAGGTATAGTTATTTAAGCACTGAATTAATAATAGATAAAACCTGAGAAATAAAGGCATTTACATTTGGTTTTCTTTTTTCCTATTGGTACTTAAAATGTTTCAAAATTGGACAAATGGTTCCCGTGAAAATGACTTAAATTCATAATATTTCTTCACTATAAATCCATCAACATATGGGTCACTATAAATAAATTTTGAATAACCCATAAAACAATAAAATAATTTAATTGTCATTAATAAATAAAATACTTGACCTATTTAATTGATAAGGGCAACGTTTGTAAAAAGAAAATCCTTTTATCACATGCATAACAAGAAGTTGCATATTTGAAGTCTAGAAGAATCTTATTTTTCATACTCTATTCCAAGTATTCGGGAGACGAATGTGAAGTTTTCAAACTTTATGTTAGGTTTTTCATTGTCAAACAATTCTATTTTCGAAATTCTAATAAATTCAGAGAGGAAAAAAATTGGAATGCACGAAATAATGAACGTCCTCCTATTTTTTTGAAATAAACCGTTTGAGTAAAATAAGAGGAATCTGTTATTATTTGAATGAATAGAGAAAAGAAGTTGAGACAGGTGTACGTATTTTAAAGTATTTTTGGAAATATGCCGCTCTAGAACCTCGCTTTTTCATTCCTTAACCATCAAAATGAAGATTATTTTTGATAGTAGAAACCAAGTACTCACTTTAGTGATATGAATTTTTATTCAGTTTGATGAGGAAGAAATGCTACATATTTGCTCTCAGAAATGCATATAAAAAATAGAATAAAATAAACACGAATAACTTGTTTAAAATTTATAAATATAATTTTTCACGCAAACATTAAAAAAAATATTTTCATTAAGAGATCAAATCCACATCATATCTTTTAAAATGATAAATTCTTGAGTCGTTTAACGTATACGTGATGCCAAAAAATGTGGAAATAGAAGAATATTGCTGATGCAGGTAATTCAATTTCACTGGATTCGGAATTCGCGAATTGTTGTAAAATTTCTTCAAATTCATCTTGTTCTGGTACAGCTGTGATATTTGCTGCTATTTATTGGTGTAAAAGTAAATCAATAAAAAAATAAATTACATGTTTTAGAGCTTCCTAATTCAGAAAATAACATTTTCTAACTAACATCATGCTGGAACTTTGTGGAAAGTTTTTACAATACAAATAATCCTGAATAAAAAGTAATGTAAATGATATAAAAAATAAATATCTTTAAATTTAATACATTAAGACGTTATTTCAAATTAAGTTAAAAGCAGCAGAATAATCAGAAAATCTCTCAAAACTGTTAGCCTAAATATATTAGACAGCTGGTAGGCAGAATGAGGTAGGTCATTTAAAAATGTTCTTGCATTAAGTTCTAATTAGATTTGCAGAAAAAATAGAAATTCAGCGTGTTACAAACTATAAGATAAATTTAACATTATGTTTTAGTCACGTTATTCTTTGTTTTCTAGATTCAGAAAATTATTTCAATATTTATAAATATAAAACATCGGGCTAATTATAAAGCCATAATGAGTAGATACCTTGCAATTATGAATACAGTTAAATACCATACAATTGAATAATAACAACTGCGTATTTACAAAGTTGCTAAAAGTAATCATAAATGAATCATTAACGCCATATATGTTGAAATGTGAAATTTAATAGATTTCTACCTGAAAGAATTCCTATATTGTTCATTGCCTAGGAACAACAAATTCACCAATGAATTATGGCTAATATTGTGAATTTGGATAATCTTGACAGAAAAGCGTCATAAGTTATGATGAATTATTTTACGCATACTAATCAGACAAACCATTTGAATGCTAATGTTTTCCCGTTCCCATGTGGTCTAGTGAATTAAATTGTCGCATAGTCGAGGAACTTGGTTTAAAAGGTTAAATGCTTCATTCACAGACTGGGCTGCTAAACTGTTTTATTCAAAATTTGAAGACCAATGTCAATATTTGCTAAGTTTTGTTTGCTGAAGGTCACCGTGTTGTTAATTGTTTTTTGATTTTCTTCCAAGCAGAATAAGAATGGAGGCAAGTTCCCTTGCGAGCTCCTTAGAATGGTAATGTACCGTTATATTCTGAAGCTAAACTTTGATTTTCATCTCTTTTGACGACTTAATGCTCTAAGCGTTGTTCCATTTTTTCTTTTTCACTAAAGTTTTTCTCATAAATTTATCTAGTTAACTTAAGCCATGTGAAATTAGTCGCAAAAACAATTTCTTAACGAAAGACGACTGAATTGTTAGTATCTTGTTACTTACAATAGAAGAAGTATCTAAGAGTATGGAGATAATTATGATAAATCAAGTGGGATGAGTGACGAAAACATTTTAACAACTCCAAGAATATATGATTGTCCTAAAAATATTTAAAGGTTAAATAAAGAGCATTTGCGATAATTCAAGTAACACAAATGGTGTTATTTACGACAATAGCGAATTTACAATATAAATAAATTATTGATCTATAGGTACTTAAAGGAAAAAGAAATAGCAAATAAAGAATATTTGCGATAAGCAACGTTTACACAGCTCAAAAGTCTTAGTATTGATCTAAGGGTATTTAAAGCTAGAGGAAATAGAAAAAGATAACCATATTTGTTATGATTACGATAATATAATTGATATTGTCTATGATTATTTAAGTTTGCGATTTATTAAGTTTGCCGATGGTTATTTGAAGGTAGAAAAAATAGATAAAAAAAAAGAGTATTTGTTAGTTAACTTTATTGATATCGCTTATTCTTTCAAAACATAGAAAAAATAAATCACTGGTCTTTAGCCATTTAAAAAAGAGCTGATAGCTAAGAAAGAGTATTTGTGATAAGTACAACAAATGGTACTAATGAGGACAACATCCTTTTCACAAGACTTAAAGACACTTATTTGTCTAGGTTATTTAAAGAAAGAAAATAGCTAAAACAGAGTATTTGTGAACGAACAAAAGTAAGATCACTCACAACGCAGAAAGAATAAATGAATAGTCTATCGTCATTTAAAGATAGAGCCAATAGCTAAGGAAAAGCATTTGTGATACTTACGATAACATAAGTGGTATTAACGAGGACAACAGCACTTACACATTTTAAAGAATAAACTATTTGTATATAGTTATTTAAAAATAGATTTAACAAATAAGAGATGTTATTTATTATATATTTCATTACTCAAATCGCGAGAAGAAATGAAGTCATAATGTATAATTAGTTTAAAAATTATTTGCTGCATATGGGAAAAATATCTCAGAAAAACAATTATTTTATGAATACACAATAATATTATTTATTTTCATAACTGCGCACGAGGAGAAATTTCTATTAAAAGAAAATAATAATCTTTCACTTTTAATGAAAGTATTTGAAGGATGAAAGAAAAGGAATCTTTTTCCATTTTATCTTTTGCTTTAATCCACCATTAAAAGGTTCTTCTTAAATTCTTACTCTAAAAAAACAAGGTATTTGAAAGTGTTACTTTTTCGTAACATCGCTATTGCAAAGGCAATCAATTTTTTTTTCGGATTTGAAATCAGATTTTTAAAAAAAGATTTTTGTGTCTGTGTTAGATAATAATTTTTTGTAGAAGAAATTTGGAGGTTTTGTTTTTTATTTCTTCGATTTGTTTACTGATGAATTTTATATCTTTTAACTATGGTTTATAATAAATGAGAAATCAAACGTAATGAGGGAGCTTGGGCCTACACATTTGAAAAGCTTAGAAAATTGATGCTTGCCTTAATATAGAAAACTTGATTGAAATTCATTAAAATATGTAACATTTCTGAATAAACAAATGCTTGAAATGAGGCATGAAAATGGACTCTTTGATGTCATTTTTTGTTGGATCAAATTCACTTGCCGTACCAGCTTTCAATGTATTGCACAAAAAAATAATGCAAATTTGTTCCAAAATTTTAAATTATCACATGAATTTTATGCAAAAATAAATAATAAAACGATAACGTGACAAATGCGTCATTTGTATTTAAATTAATTTGTATGTACATACAGCCATCTGTATTGGGATTGGGCTGACGGTGAAAAGTTGATTAGAATTGTACTGAAATGCAGTTTGTATGATTCCAGGGGTACACACTAAAATCATTTTTCAATAATTAGAAATTAATTTAAATATTTATCCTTTCTGCAGGCATAATTTTATTTTGTTGTTGCGCTGTGTTGTGACTAATGACACTTTCCAAGCCAGCTGACAGTTATATGTCAACGATTTAAGCCGAACGAGTGATTTTTGTTTTGCCAATTGCATCAACTGACAATATATGGTTCATGCGTAACATTCGCTTGCACAACCCCTTTATATAGAGAGGTACATTCACACCCCTCACAGATAGAACACAGAAGTACAACCATGCCCGAACAATGACTTGAATCAGGGACGGCCAAATCACAGGGATGACGCGCTACCGCTATGTCAGGGTGCATAGCGGTAGCACGTCCTGGTAGGAACAATTTTGTGCATGTTAAACGCTTAAATGAAGTATGCTTAGATTTATTTGAAAAAGTCCTTTCTTTAATAATTATCACTTAATAAAGTAAATAAGTAATAGTAAAGTAAAGTAATAATCTTTTGAGATCACTGATAGAGAGTAGCTTTCGGATGATGACTGTCACTTGCTTGTTCTATTTAGAGAGGAAATATTTTTATTATTAAATTGTAAATTGAAATTGAAATTAATTGAAACCAATTTATTAAATTACAAGAAAACTATATTTTATAATACAGGAAACTATATAATTCAATATTCATATTCATCAACAAAGAAAAAAATATTCATTTTTAAATTATTTGAATACTGTTTTTTTTTTCAAAATTACAATAATATATGATATAATGCGTTATTTGACAACAGTAGATTTTTAGAAGATTGACGTTATAGTTCAAAACCATGTAGGGCCATGAAATGGTAGCTATGGGATTACAATCCAACTAAACATCATTTCTATATGGATATTCTGTGAACTGGGGAAATCAGAGTAAATTTTAAGTTAATAAAATCTCTATTGAAAAAGAAATGATGAAGGTGTGCGTTGGTTTTTAAGAACATCACCTCATCTTCTGTAAACGCACAGAGCTACTCTAAAACTCTTCTGAAACTCTATAGTGTGATATTCTGGCATAATGCCAGATGACTTTCTTGCTTTGCATCTCGTGACACGAGTGTCAATTTTAATGGGAAAATCCTTTTTCTCTAAAGAACTATTTTGTACCTTGTTCTCTGAGCCTAGAATCTTTGTTACTATTTTTTTAAAGTAATTTAAGTTTATAAGAATCGGAAGTTTATCAAAAAATTGTCCCGCAGGTTCAAGTTTACAACACAGAAAACAGGAAAATTATGCTGACCAAACCGTTGCATTATAACATATTACAACATTAAATGTAAATTATAAACAAAAATCTGTATCTGTAACTATAGAAGAACGAAACACATTTGCTAAGATGTGAAAAAATGAGAGAAAAAAGAGAAAGATTTACGAAATAGTCAAATGAATAAAATCAATCAAAATTTCGGGGAATATATTCGGAAAAATATATACAAACATAATTCCCACTTCGAATCACAGTTTTAAATCTATACTGAAGAAAAATATCGTTTTTTTTCTGGAGCATTGTGGGATTTATAACCTAGTTGATTATGTGTTTTTGGAATGGTGGATAGTTTGTTGTAGGTTATTGCTTTTAACGCAAAAGCCATATTGTGACACTCTAATAGTTTGTTTAGAAATAATAACTTGGATAAAATCGTTATTAAAGATTTAAAAAAAACCCAGAGATCCTTTGATTAAAATACGGAATTATATTTCATTTAAAACATTTTTTTAACGAACAAAACGTTTTATATAGCGTGAATTGAAAAAGAATTTCAATGAAACCTAAGGTTGAGGTTTCAAAAGCTTGCAATAAAAGATAATAGTTAACATTTATTTGGCTGATGTCGACCATTGCATATTTAATAACTGAGTTCAAAGAAGCAAACTGATGAGACATCAGTATAACTAGGTAATTGATTAGAATATAATAAATAGAGAATTAAAATATAAAAAATAGAATATAATACATAATAGAATGTCAAAAATTTTCGTGTTATCTTGCCAAAGAGGAGAATTTTTAAAAAAAGTTTGGAATCAACTACCAAATATAGAGATATATATACCTGAAGACACCAGCCAATGCAGTGCGAAAAAATCGTCGATATAAAACACTCCATTCGTACTCTTCAAAGCGCCAGACTGCCACCCCAAATAGAAGCTTTTGAACAAACTTCTTTGATCGGTAAAGTTACTTTTGACACATGATAAATCTGAGACCCGCAAACGGTCGTCGTAAAGAAAGGGGTATTCATTGAAATAAAAGAGCCGAGAAAACCGATGAATTTTTCACACGAAACAAATGCAATTCCGGATTTATAACTTGCCAGACAAAGAAAGAGGGTTTTCTTTTCCTTGCAGAGGAAAGAGCAAAAAGAAGATGGCATAACACGTGGCACGAGAAGGCGTAAAGAAAAGGACTCATCAGAACAGGAAGACGTGCCTGAAGGGGAGGCAAGGTGGCATTAAACCACAAAAGAAATTCGTAATTCATTACAATTTTTCAAACAGCCCCCCAAGGTGGTTTGGAATTCTTCCAGTGCGAAATGTCACTTCCGTTTGTAGTTCTTTTCCAATGAAAGATCCAAATGATAAATTTTATAAGAAAGTTCAAACCTGCTTACGGATTTATTCTCTTTTGATATATGTGTTATTGATAAACATGATTGATTTAAACATTTTCAGGAACTTCCAAAAGTATTTCATTGAATTTTGTATTCAATTTTTTTTGTATAAATGATACATTTTAAACTTCTTTTATTTCTTTTTTATATTTCTAACTATAGCATTAAATTTATTGTACATCTTTATTTTATTATTTTTATCATTGGGTTTTTATTCCAAATGCCACTAAGCTGAATAGAAGTCGGGAAAATCTTCAAATAAAAAACGTATAGTTTGGAAAAAAGTAAAAGCGTGTTTGCGGCGTTGATGTATCACAAAGGTAGTATTTATAAAGTTAATTCTAAAAGAATTTTTTAAATCATTTAATTAATAATTAAACATATATCAATTAAGAACTTTACTATTTTCCATACATACCCAATTATGTTCATAAATTTGAAACTAAATAAATTAGGAATCATATATTTTTATAATTTTTTGCACTGCTCATTTCAGATTAAAGCTATTAATTTGTTCTTCAAATATTATGCAATTATCTAGATTATTTTTAGAAGCATATCTGCGCATCTAAGAGCTTCTTCAAACGATCGTTGCCAATAATGAAAAAAAAAAAAACGATTTATGAGGAAGATTGTTTGACCTAGAAGAATATGCGTATATATACTTTATTGAAAAATTTGCTGAACTTAATCTAAAAATTCTTGAAAATAGGTGCTTTTTCAGATGTTAACTTTAAAAAATATTACTGCATAAACATTATTTTTATATTTCCTTAAAATGTAGACAGTTAAATAACATTTTAATTATACTGATTCAGTTAATCCAGTTTCTGTTCTATCCAGTTTCTGTTTTAAGTTAAATAAATTAGAAAACTAATTGCATGTATAATTTTAATTTTACTATTTGAATGAAAATTGATTTCATTGTTAATGGAAATATCTAACTGCATATTTCTATTTTATTAGTTAAAGCTTAGAAAGGATACTTTATTTTTTCTTTTAATAAAATCTTCATGAATTATTTGTTGCTTTTTTATTTCCTTATTTTTTATGTAATACATAAAAAAAGACCTCTAAATTCTATAAAATGTTTACAAATATATCCAGTAAATTAAATAAATATTTTTAGTAGCATATCTTTATTCATCAGGTGATTGGGTCATAAAATGTGTGAAGAGTTTTCTATGCCCGACCAACTTTTCACGTAGGGAATAAAGAATCAAATCAGCATTTACATTCTAATTATATGTAGATTGGTACTTGAAATGACGTGAAACACTTTTAGAAGTATATGCATGCAATAGTAAGAAAAAATACGATAGATGTAACAAGTTTTAATCGACTTTTACAGTATGAAGTTTAAAAATACAATACTAATCGGAAGCTGAATATCAAATTAAGTATGAGTTTCAATTTAAACGGAATTCGGTTATTATTCTAACTGAATAAGTTGTTTTCCAAAGAAGATGCATTTGAAATTTGAATATTTTGAAAAAGTAATTACTGCCTACGAAATGAATGCCTTCAAACTTTTGAATCAGAGCAAAGTCAAAACTTTTATTTAATTTATGACGTCGGTATTACAAGGAATTTCTCCCAGAACAATATAAAAACATCACAAATGACAAAAATTAGAATGGAAACGATTATTTTTCAACGTTATTACATTTGGGAAATTATAAATTACAAAACCCTTTGAATAACGCAAAATAAAACTCTGAAACCAGAGGTTTCACCCAACAGGAAGTGACAATCCATACTTAACAAGACTATAGTACATTAACATGCCAAATTATTAATTAATCATTCTGTTGTAAATGGGCTTGTAGAAGAGTAGGATTAATTTTATGACTACCCAAATGCCTATTAATTCGCACATTAGGTTTCCTCAAACAAGATATTAACCATCGACATCCATTAGGCTATGTTTCTCAGAATTCATGAATAAGTCAAGCGAATTTAAATAACTCACAAATCTTGTATAAACACAAACTTCTACTCTAAAAAGCAGTATGTGAACATTTCAAAACTAATACTTCGTGAAATGCAGAAATATTTTAAGAATTATAGTTTTTAGGAAACATTAGAGCAGCTGATACAGTTTTTAAATAAGCTGGCAGAAATTCGTATAACGCAAATTTCGATAGAGTGATCATGTTTATATAAATAATATAAGTTAATTTGAATTTTTACTGCCTCATTTATGAAGTACAAAAAAATTATAGTACTCGTTGAAAAAAACTGAACTCAAGATTCTGACGAATTTTTCCTTTTTGACCTCCCTAATTTCGAAAAACACATTTATAGAAAATGTCCGTACGTCCATCTGTTTCTGACAAAGCATCGCTAAGAAACGCTTTAAGTCAGACTGATGGTATATAGACTAAAATACAAATTCTCGGATTTCTGTAAAATTTTGAAAAAAATTCAATCAAAAGAAGTTTACCTCTTTTGATGCTCGAATGATAGCACGATAACTGCAAAACGAAGTGAGCTAGATAAAATTCGGTACATAAATTCAGCATCTTTATAATAAACGGCTCCAAAATGTTGAGCAAAATAAAACAAGGGATTGACTGTCGGTACTTTAAGAAAAAAAACACAATAATTCAAAAACACAACAAAATATATAAAGTTCTAGTATATTTAATAATCCATGATCAAATGTCGCCAATGTAAACCAAACTAGCACCAAGTTCCCAAGCGAAAAGAAGAACGAAACAAAGACAGCAGATGGTGCCAAATATGAAGGAATTCTACATTATTTGGCGATTTCTCACTGCGCCCGGCTAACGGAAATGTAACGAAATTATATATAATTTTTGTGACTTTAAGTGCAATTTTGTCTCGAATATTTGTTGGGAAGAAAGTGCATGAAACCCAAATTTGATTCTTAGTAGCGTTTGACTCCATATCAAAGGTTAAAAGCCAGAAGTACTAGTCAGGAATTACATGACAAATTAAGTAAGAATGATGAACTCAAGACAATTGTTAACATTTCCTAATTATTGCATGCCATTGTCATGCAAGGTATTGGAGTATCTTTATTAGAGAGCAATCAAAAAAGTTTTCAGAGAACGAAGAATATTGGTTTTGTGTGTAACCGAGGTTTCTATAGGACAAATCGTATTATCCAGATCTACAAAAAATCGGCTTATAAATTTTAAACGGGTTTTCTCAAAGGAAAAAATTGTTTATAACTTACTCATGAAGACTGAAACAAACTCCTCTAGATAAGTATAAATATTTTTAAAATAATTATCATCCTACAGAGAGAGAAGTTCTATGATGCAAATTAAGATCGCATTTTTTGTGCTTGTACTGCTGATTCAACTTGGACCCTATTTTGTGATAATTTAGCACCGGTTCTCTTCAAACCTGACGAGTTCAAATACAATCGAATAGAAATTTTAAGAGTTTGGCCTTTTCACTATATTTACTACAAAAATTAACTCGCAAAAAGGATTTCAACATCATTTTAAAGATCAAAATTACTCGATACTGGTATCATTTCTAAACAATTTTTCTCCCTAACTGAAATAAATCTTGTAAATTAAATCTAAAACAAATTAAATATTAAATTAAATAAAAACAAAACATGAAATAGAGCAATGCTTTTATTACTATAAAGGATCTCATTCTATTTTGATTGACATATCAAATTATTCAATGTCATCCTTTTGAGAAAATAAAAATAAAAAACTATAAAAAAAGATTAAAAAAAACTATATTTTTTTCGATATTATCTCCAGAATATGATTTTTACTCTTATTTTTATTTCGCAATGATGCATTTTTCAATTTCTTCGCTAATTAATTTGAACTAAATTGATTTAATTAAATTTACTCTTAACAATTTTTTAAAATATCGATTGAAATAAATGCAATCCATGTTAACAGTTAAACTAATCTGGATTTAAGAGTGCCGGCATCCTGGGATAAGGATAGTGTGTCTTCCCCGTGACCTGGGCTTCCCAGTTCGGGCATGGATGTTCTTCATCTGTGTTCCGCGAGATATATAAATGCACTGTAAAAAGGGGTTTACAAACCAATGTCAAGCATGAAGTAGCTAAGTAATACTCTTGGCCCTATTTGGCGCTACTGAAAAAACAAGAGATGCTCATTTTCGCTTAAATCGCTGACTAATTTTCAATAGGCTTGCAAAGTACCATAAGTATAAGTACCAAAGTACCATATATATATATATATATATATATATATAATTTTTGCAATATCTTCACAAGATGAGTTTGTTTTTTAGTCTCCTCTTCTCTCTGAAGAGAAACTGACACAAATGTATTGTAAAGGAAAATATATGACCAAGTAATAGTTTTTGACCTTGAATTAACCGGGGAATTATCAAACATATTAGGATTAAAGTTGCATGCCCATGTAATAGTTTTAATATCTGGATTAAACCAGAAACTTTATTAAATATCTGAGGATTAAAAATTTACGCCAAGTAATAGTTTTTTTTGTTTGGATTTATTCGAAAGTTTTATCAAACATCTCAGTATTAAAGATGATGTCCAAGTAATAATTTTTCTTTTGATTATTTCGCAAACTTCTTTATCAAACAATTCAGGACTAAAACAGTATATCCAAGTAATAGTTTTTATCTTTGGATTTACCTGTAATATTTATCAAACATCTCAGATTTTAAAATGCGTGTTCCAGTAATAACTTTTATCTTTTGCATAACCTAAAACTTCATCAAACATCTCAGGATTAAACACTAGACAATGACTACACAAAAACAATGGCGCATGTTCTTAGAAATTACTAACAGTGGTAGAAACGACAACTCTAATACAGTTTTTTACTGTCCAATCCTTACTGGTCACTAGCTTCCCATTTTCTTAGCTATCCGACTGGACACAAAGAATTCACGCAAGTGGACCATTTATGTAGGGCCATTACCACCAGAATGCATCATGGCTTCTCTCGCATGAGCGATTTCAAGATAAACATTTCTGGAAACCCCCTCTCGGCTAAAGATTAATTCTCTGAAGCCCAGACTCAATGCTTTTCCCGGATCCCTGTTAACCGGACCCGCTACACATCCGGCAAGGCCCTTGAGTGCCTTCCGCCTCGTTTCCGGCCCTCCATAGTTGCCAGACTCAGGCCCCATATTGTTAGCATTTTATTTCTGTCTCTTATCTTTGGTCACGCGAGTGTGTCCAAAAGCCTTTTTCGCTCTTACTTTTTAGAACATCTGAGTGAGAGGGGGTGTTTAAGAGGAAATTGTGGGTTGCGGAACAGGTCGTTAGAGCAAAAGGAAAGTGGCTAAAAGACATCATAATTTTCCTTCAGGAGTTAAGGAGGGTTAAGATATCGTCTGATGAAGATATGCCTTCTTGAATTTTACTTTGTAGATTTTGCTATATTTTCTTTAATCCGATTTAGTTCTGAAATTAAATGAACCAGAAAAATTGATGTTGTATATATATTTTTTTACTGCTTAGATAATGAAAATAAATCTAGTTAAACAAACTGTAAAGTTTTATTCTTCAAAAAATGGGCAGTTAAAATAGCTTATTATTTTAAAATTTTAATATTTATTTTTCTGCTTTTAATATATATAATAATGCAATACATATATTGATGTATTTAATATATATTAAATACTATATATATATATATATATATATATATATTCATGTATATAATTTATTTATTTAAAGTATACATAAATTATGGTGTCTTTCATGTATGATGAAAATTGAATTACAATCAAGGGATAAATTCACTATTAACTTCTAATTGTTTGTATGCAGCATAATGCAAGAATCAGAAATAACGAAAAGATTTATTGAAAAATTCAGTCTTTGCGGGCATGAAATATAATAAATTAAGAAGAGTTTTAAAACAAGAAAAAGAAGTCAAAATTTTAAAGTTCTTACTTAAAAAAGAGGCAGAGGAAACATATTATGAGTTCTGTCTGAAACATGAGAATATAAATAATTTACAATGCCTCTTTGAGAGTTAAGAAAATAAATTTTCATTATCCAGAAGTAATTCCATTTCTATCAAAAAAGTTTGCAAACCTCTTACCAATGGAAATATTTATTTAATGAAAATATCCTCCTGCGGTACCTCGCAATTGAGGATAAGAAGCTTCTGTTATGTTGGTTAATTCTCGCTACCCTGGTCATTCGTTTTTATTATATCGGGCCAGTCAGAGAATCAATGATATGACTTATTTAATAAAAAAAGAAAAGATCTCGGGGAGGGGGGAGCTCACCTTGCAATCGAGAATGAGAAACTTCCTGCATGTCGGTTAGCTGTTGTCATCTTGTGTCATCTTGATAGGTACAGAAAAAGATGGGGGTCTGGTTTGTCTCATTAATGATGGGACATACTTCCCAACGGAAGGGTTGTACAGTGGCTGGTGATGGCCCTTATGATAACCGAAGTTCCCACTAGTGTTACTGTTGCTGCTATCCGATCATTCAGATTATTCCATGTGACTTTGGATGCGTTGGAGTTGCCAGTTTAAAGTTAAGATTATTTAATGAACATTTAAGACAAAGGAAGATAAAAAAAAAGACAACAACAAAAACTTTTGTAAACTTCATCTATAATTCAGAAATTGATGTCTTAACTAATAAATGCACATCTGCCAGAATTTCAAAAAGAAGTGAAAACCTTTCCTTGTTAATGCAATAAATTACTCTGAAATAAACCATTACAAAAATATCTATCATGTAAGTCATATCACTGCCCTCCGATCCACTGCAACAGCAACAGTGGCGGGAACTGTGGTTGATACCTAAAAGTCTTCACCGGTCAAGGTACAATCCTCCTAGTAGGAAGTATATCCCGTCATCGATGGGAGGGTCAGACGCCCACCTATTATTGTACCTACCGGGTTGGTGAAATTCAACCACCATACCGGAAACATCTCGTCCTCAGTTACGAGGTGCCCCCCGGGGGTTTATATCTATTATGTATAGTACCTAGGTTACTAGATATTCATTTTTAAATCCCTAAAAAGGATACTCAATCTTTACGAACAATACACATTTTGGAGAATTTGCAATTTCATATATTAGAATGAGTGACAAAATTTTTATTAATGAATATCAGTAATTATTAGTAGAGAAGATCAAGTCAGTAGATAAAGCTTCTAATAATCAGCATGCGTTTGTTCATTATCGTAGTTAAAACTGTTTTACGACCAATAATCTTCAATTTCCTCATCACACTTTTGTTGAAAGGTAATTGAGGACTATAGAAGAATATTTACCAATTCAACCACATCATTAAAATTCAATTAACATAATTAGAGTACTTGAATAGAAAAAATTGAATTGGATTCGCTTAAGACTTAAATACCCTAATGGTTTTAAATCTCTTTAATGTAAGAAAGTTTGGTATTCCCTGAAAATTCAAGTAGTAATGCCGTTCGAATCTCTTTAGATGGAATAAGTTTTTACAGATTTTTTTGTCCCTTTTCAAAACAGATTTTTAAAGAAAATTCTTCCATTGGGCTGCATAATCATTAATGCAAATGACTTATTTAATACGCCTTTAAAGTGCTGATAATACTTAACAATACACACACGCTTCCTAAAAATTAAATAAACTCCAGAAAGTAGACTCTAGAGGGAAACATTGAAATGCAAAAGCACTAAGAAATTTCTCAAACACTTTAAATATTTAAATACAAACAACAAATGTATGATTTTATTAAAAAAAAACAGCAACATAATATAGTGCATATTATCAGTTAATTTTAATAATGAATTTTAATTTCTTTCAATAAATTAAGTTAAATTCTTCATAAATATTATTTAACAAAAGTAATCAAGACTTTTAACCAGTGTTTTGTTTTACTTTTTTGTGGCACTGATTTTCATTACTAACATTCACATTTTTCATTACTAACGTTTTTTTGTTATTATGTTTAGAACATTTTTTTGAAATAGATTTCTGTGTTTTTACAATTGAAATATAACGTTGAAATCAAAGATTAATTTTCTTTGATCTCTAGAAAAGCAATTTAAATTTTGGGTAACTTCAAATACTTTATTTAAATTTTCGTTTTTGGCATTTAATAAATGAATTATATTTGAAAAAAAAAACACCTCTTACAATGTGTGTCATGAAATCGTATATTTTTTAAGCTTTGATTTTAATTTAGAAATCATGCTTTAATTATTATTTAGTATTTGTTTTGCAAAATATAATGCAAAGTATTAAAAAAAGAAATCAAGGGGAATTAAAACAATAAAAAGGCAATAAATAAAATAAAAACGATGATTTAACGAGATATTTCTCACGTCTCAATAGATATGATTTACTCATCTTTTATTAATTATAATAATAAAAAATATTTTATTTACGAAAATAAATGGAGTCCTTTTAAAACTTCCTTAAAAACATAAAAAGAAAATAATAATAGTTTTGGAATTTATTAAAAAAAATAATATATTTATTCTATAAAATGAAACAGATTTCATGAATACTTTAAATTTTAATTATGAGTAATTTTTAAATTGATTGTTTGAATTGAAGTGAAAAAATTTTTGAACTTTCTATGAACTGATAGGAAGAAATATTTTAAAAATCTCAATCTAAACTTCAATACTATGTATCCAGCTATAGCATTGCAAAACCACTCTACCAAAATTTTGTCAATAGAGAAAATTACATATAAAACTTGTTTTTGATGTCGATCAATCGAATAATAAAAGTAACAAGAACTTGTTCATGAAGAAATAAAAAAGGGCCCAAGAAATTTTCTTTTGTTAAGTATCCAGAAAGAATGGCAACAGTCAAAACGTATTTGTTAATAAAATAATAACGGTGCATCAGATGGAAATTTGATAACTGGAGAAAATAAATTAAAACAAATCCTAAATTATTTTTTAAAACTGTAACTAAATTAAAACTGATGAAAAGAAGAAATCAGTAACAAGTTTATACAAAATATTAAATTAGAATGGCAAAAGTTAAAAAAGTACATATTGATGAAATAATAGAAAAACTTTAGAAACTCATTGAAAAAAATAAAAATGCACCAGAAACAAATTCAATAACTTTAGAAAATAAATTAAAACAAATCTCAGAAAATTTTGGGAACTAGGGCTAAACATTTATTATTGAAAAGATGAAGCGATTATAAACATACTATCCCAAATAAAAATAAAGTTGTCATATTTTTAATGAAAGGATGGAATATTATGACTTTTTAAAATCAAAATGTCACAAAAAGCAAGTTTAAATATATATCCAATGTTTGAATATAATCTAGTACCTTAAATTTGGTCATATAATTTGCATTAATTATAATAGGAATATTATAAATATAACTAAATACATTTAAAAACATAAGAAGAAATTAGAAATTATAACAGCATTTGCAATTTTATTCTGAAAAATTAGTTATTCGATAAATTACAACCTATGAAATAAAGCAATTTTATAACCAGCGCTATATATTTGAAATACATCACCAACTAACTATTACAGAAATATAGATAACGTTTACTATAACTGTAATATTAAACAGATGGAAGATTAGTAAATATTTAGTATAATGTTACAATTTATATTTCATAAAATAAATTAAATCAGCTCTTCCTTTGGTAGAAATTTCATATCTCTTTTACAAGAGGCGTCGTGTATTAAATATTACTTTGTATTTCAATAAATTGAAGGTGAAATTTTCCACTCATTTTAATTGGATTTAAATTTCAGCAACGTACGGCAATCGTAGGTTTAAATTTATATCGCTTTCATCAGGTTTCATCTTAGTAAGAAGCATGTAATCCGGATGAAAGGGAAAATCCATTTTCGCTTACAAATTCATATAATGTTATCTCGGATCATTAAATTTGTTAACTTGTTACGAATCTGTAATATTACTTTCCCGCTTAGTTAGAGTAAGGAAGAAAGAGTTACAGATATCGTTCAGAACCGACACAAGGTCTACGGACCCTGACATCGGTGCAAATTTGATAGGCGAAAACAATGACGGTTCTAGAGGATGTAAGAATTATGACGCTTTCTCGAAGTTTTTCAAGAACATAATAAAATTGTCTCAGTGAATATAAAAACGCCAGTGAATCGACGGAATTCTCTTTTTAAAGTGTTGATAGTGGAGCGAGTTTTCCAATTCTTTTACACCAAAAGTTCTTGTGCTGTGTTGATATCTAATTATAAACTCACTGTCTGCCAGACTGTAGTTGAATTCTGCAAAAGCCGTTTTCTTGCACACTTCTCTTGTGTTTTGCAACTCTTTTTCGCATTTACTCGTAAAATATTATTAAAAATCTGCTATCCAGAGTATTGGGATTCTATAACTGTACACTTACCTGAGAATTCCAGTAGCAATACTTTCATTTTTATATTCTTTGATATAAATACTTGACAGAATTAGTTACCAAATGAGTCATTCACTTTTAAAGTAAACAGTAGAATATTGACAAATTTTTAATATTTTACTGTTGTGATAGGATGTGAAGAAAGGTTATGGCTGATTATGGAAGTTGATTATGGCTTCAAATTAGACAATTAATTTATTAACTTTTTACAATTAGGACTTTAATTTAAGGCATTATTTTTCACCTTATCGAAGGAAAGGTGCCATCCGAATGCAGAGTGTTGAATAAATTGTAATATCAAAAAGTAAAAAAAAAATTATTATGTAATAAATTTATGAAATGCTTTCTTAAAAAGAAAGTTTTCTCGATATTAATGGATATGATAAAAAAAATGGACACATTAGTTCTATAACAATCATGTAAAAAAGCATTTATTAATTTTTTTGACAATTTTTAGCCGGGTTTCAGTAGCGGAACGGAATAGTCAATTTCTGGTGTACTGATTGTGAAGTTTTTGACTCTGAGACTCTGACATGTGAAGTTTTGTTAAAAGATTGAGTTTGAGTTCTTTGAAGGTTATTGTGTGTTTTCATTAAAAAAATTAAAAATTGGTCTCATTTTCAGCAAATGTATTTATCCATTCTAAAATTTTATTTTATTTTATACAACAAAGATTTTATTGCTTCTTGATTCTTTTAGAATTTACTGATTTTAGTAACATCATAATAAGAATAGTGCAATGACAAAGATGGCACTCCAGTACCATTTATAAGTTTCAATTTCTAGATATATCTTTGTTTAACAATTAAAAGAACTCTTGACTAATGCAAACTTATTTAATTTTCTCCCTTTAGTTATTGAATTTTTTAAGAGAATTATCTGACTTTCTGCTACACAAATAGTGGAAAACAGAAATGCATTTCAATACCATATATTCTTTCAATTTCTGGATCTAATATCTTTGCTTAACTATTATAGATACAAACAGAATTAAACTAACAAAAGCTTAGTTACATTTCTTTATCTCATTATTGAATTACATAATTGTCTTATTTGCTAATTATAATACAGTAGAAACAGTGTCATTATACAGATGGCATTTCAGCACCATATCTATTTTTCTACTTTTAGATGTAATATCTTTGTGTAACTGTTAAAAAGTTCGGAACAAACATAAGTTTAGTTACCTTTCTTCATTTATTTATTGAATTATGTGAGAGAATTATCTGATTTTCTATAAATGCTGCAGTAGATACAGTGTAATGTCAAAGAGGGCATTTCAATACCCTATTTATCTTTCATTTTCTAGATCCAATATCTTTGTATAAGATCCGATACCTAAAAGGTCTTGGGACTAACACAAGTTTAGTTACCTTTTTTGATTTCGTTATTGAATAATTTAAAATATTTATCATATTTTCTAATAATGCTGCAATAATACAATGTAATGACACAGATAGCATTTCAATAACATATCTAACTTTCAGTTTCTGGATCTTTTTTTAAGTACTGAAACCTCTGAGTACCAGCACAAACTGAATAGCCTATCTTTACTTCATTATTAAATTATCTAAGAGAATTATCTGATTTTCTGCTAATGCTGCAGTAGAAATAGTGTAGTGACAAAGATGACATTTCAATACCACATCAATCTTTCAGCTTCTATATCTAATATCTTCTAATTATTAAAGAACCCTGAAACTAACACATGATTAGTTACCTTTCTTTGTTTCATCATTTAATTATCTATGAGAATTATCTGAATTTCTAATAATGCTGCTGTAAAAATAGTGTAATGGTAGATGTCCTTTCAATACAATATTTATCCTTCAGTTCCTAGATCTAATATATTTGTGTAACAATTAAAATACTCGGAACTAACTGAAGCTTTGTTACTGTTGTTAGTTCTATATGATCTATTTATCTGATATTCTAATAACGTTGCAATAGAAATTGTATAATATTAAGTTTTAATTCTAATACATTTACTTTTTAGTTTCTAGATTTATTATTTGTGTAATTATTATAAGACCCCTGAACTTAACTATCTTTCTTTATTTCGTTATAGAATTATCTAAGAGAATAATCTGATTTTCTGATAATCATGCAACAGAAATAGTGCAATGACAAAGATGCATTTAAACATCTTATCCATCTTCCAATTTATCCATATATAATATTTTTGTGTATCAATACTAAAGCAAATTTAGTTGCCTTTCTTTATATCGTTATTAAATTATCAAAGAGAATTATCTGATGTTAAAATAATGATGCAATAGAAATAGTGTAATGAAAAAAATTGCATTTCAACACCCTACCTATCATTCCGTTTCCAGATTTAATATATTTCTGTATTTCTAACACAAATTTAGTTACATTTCTTTATTTGATAATTGAATTATTTAAGAGAATTATGAAACTATCAATCCAAAAGCAATAATTAAGGACTAAATTAAAAATATTCTTATTAGCCGAGCTAATTAACGATTCATTGTATTTAGGAAGCGCTTAATGCTACAACAAAAATAAAAATGAACTTAACGAAATTAGAAATGAACATTGCTTAGTGAAAAAAGAGCTAAAAAGAAAGATGTAATGTATCCGAACTGAAGACTTCCTCAAGAGCCACCCTCAGGCAGGGATTCAAGCCAGGGAATTTTTTATGAGGGTTTTGACTTTCGTCCAAAAAATTGACTTAAAAAATTCCAGGAAATTCAAGTTTTGGAAAAAAAAATTAGCATCACAAAATTAAAGAGAACAAATTACATAGTAACAAGAAAAATTATTTTGAAATTTATTTAAATCTAAGTAACTGTCTGGTGAGAGGTCAATTTTTTGGACAAAACTCACCCCCACACATTGAGAAACTCCTTGCCTGAGGGTGAGGAGATTCTTCAGGGCCGGATTCCTGTATCTTTATTTTTCGTTCTCTTTACCTTAATTTTCACATTTATTTCAAATTTTCCTTGGAGAATTATCTAATTTTCTAATAAAGTTGCAGTAAAAACAGTGTAATGACACAGATAGCATTTCAATGCCATATCTCTTTTTCAGCTTCTATATCTAATATCTCTGAGTAACTATTAAAAGACCCCGGAACTAACACAAGCTGAGTTTCTTTATTTCTTCATCCCCGGAATCATAATACTTTCTTTTAAGAGCTTTTAATCTGACATTTCCGAT
>JAPMOQ010045887.1:1672898-1697234 GCA_026543055.1 Argiope trifasciata | reverse complement strand
ATACTTTTTCTATATTTTTATTTTTTTCTTCTATTTTTTATTCTTTCATTCGAGTTCAAGTATATTTAAAAAAAATATATATATAGTGGATGACAGTTGATGTTAATATAGGCTTTTGTTCAAATATTATATCATTTATTAAATGTAATTAATTTTTAATATTTTAAATAGAGTTTTCGCATTAATAGAGTTCTTGTGAAAATCAATACATTTTTTTTTGATACTTAGTAATTTTTTTGATAATTATATAGCAAAAAGCATTAAAATAAAATTTTTCTTTTTTGACCTAAGTAGGAATTAATTAATTATTTTTGTTTTGTTTCGTTTCTTTGTGTTTAATAAAAAAATACGATGATTTTTCCAAATTTTTCAAAAAAAAAAAAAAAAATGTAAGGGAATCGGTTAAGAACCATATAGAAAAGTGAGAGCATCCCATTTGTAGACTGAAAATTCTAATAATGACCTAGTTAATGGAGCGGCCAATTCCTTAAACGTGTAGGATACAATTCAGCCAAGTAACATATGCTTAAAAGACTGGTTACCATTTGACACTGATTTTAATTTTTTATTTATTTCTGAATTCAATCAACGAACTGATGAATAGCCAAACATCCCATTTGGGATGTTTTTAAAGATTAAAAATCGGATTTATCGAAGATCTATTACTTGTTCTTTATTTAACTCATTTAAATCATGAAATATATTTATCATATCATTCTTGACCGTAATTGAGTAAATGCTACTTTTCTACTATGTATAAGCTATTTCAACTTCTTCAGAAACTTAAAAGTAATAAAGAATCCCATGTTAATTCATGACACTACTTATTTTTAATACTTCAGCGTTTATTTTAGTTAATTTATAGACGATTTTAATTTTCAGCAAAATGTATGCAAATTAGAATTTCCTTTCTGCTGTATTAGTTCTTTTATTTTCGCAGCTTTATCGATGATATACTTAAATAAAATTTATGGTTACAACCACAACAGTCAATATTAAACATCATTTCCATTGTTATATAGTTACCATTAGAGAAGTTAAATCATATTTAATATCTCAAAAATTATCATTAGCAGTCGGATTTTCCCTAGAACAAATTAGATGATAGCTGTATACAGCCAAGCTATTTATTAAGCTTATGAAACTATTGTATGAATCAGGTAGATTGCTGTGATATTTAAAAGCATTGTTAAGTGTTAAAATTATGGTGTACATAGACATGTCCATTAAAACTGTAATTACTATGACACCTACTTATAAGAATGCCTGAAACAAAAAAAAAATATTTATTTATATCACAAAGTTTGAAAAAAATGGTTGGAAATTTATTCTTTTGACTATTCTATTTAATTATCAATAGAATAGATATTATGTAACTTCCGACTTTATGTAACTACCTTGTCTAGTATACATAATGGAATGCATCTAGGCTTTAGGATTAAAATGCATCTGTATCTAATTCAAAAAGTATCGACATGCATTCTCTGGAAATATATTGTTTCTAGTTAAATTAAGCATTAACGTTTAGGGAATTTAATAAAGGAATGTGATTAGAAAATTATAAGCTTTGAATTAGATTTGGGATACCAAAGGAGCGTTTAAGATCCTGGGATTTCACCATAAAAAATAATTATAACAAAGCAATGGAGAAGGAAGATGGTTTCTTAGATAATCTGAGCACCTGTGTGAGAAATTCCAAAATACCGGTTAATATTATTTTATTGTTAATTAAAATGTTATCTTCGTCGAATCAAGTAATGTAAGAACAAATCATACTGTATATGCATAACAATGTCACTGATTATTATTTTTACCATAGTTTGTTTCATTCACAGTAACATCTAAATTCTTCTTGCACATATTTAATTTAGTGCATATAATCAAGTACTGGTTAACTGAAATCCTAAATAATCCAATAGCAAGCTGATTATCAATGATAAAAGTGGATCTAGCAATGACAAAAAAAAGGATCTATCAACGACAAAAAAAAGAATATGCATGTTCTTTCGCATACACTGGTGGTTTTTGGGTCAATATTCCAGTTTTAAAAAAGTTGATTAAATTCTTTCAAAATTTACGTTATTAAAAATTAATAAAAGGATGTGAGTGTTTATAGAAATCACTGGGGATCAATAGAAAATTTCTAAACTTTTGTAGGTGAACAAATGATATTTCAAAATGGATAAATGCTTTAAATAACTTGACTAGTTATATTTATTATATGTGAATCAATAAATGCACTTCTAAAATATTACGAAGCTTACGTTGTTTTTCCAAAACTAAGACAATTCTATAATTCAAATTTTATTTGTAAACAGCCTGTGTTAGTCACCTGATCAAACATTAATTTGCCAAGAATATTTACCAATGGAAGCGAGAGATTGATTATGTAAAGATTCAGATTTTGGAAATTTCTCAGCAATAAATTATTAAATAAGACCACATCAAATATGAATATTTACATCATTTATAGAAATTTTCTATTACTATATAACTATCTCTGACAAACTCTGATTAGTCTTTTTGGTCAGAATACATAAAAATATCGTATAAAAAGCATTGACAAAAAATTACAAGAATAAAACTTTTGTTGCGCATTTACGAAAAGGGCTTTCTAGCATGCAATCTGTTCTTCGTAAAAAATTGCAATAGATACGTTGTAGCTTTAAAGATTTGAAATAAAATATCGAAGACAATTGCTCAAATTTTAGTTCTTTCTTTTCATAAACATCCAGATGCCTTTAGTTTTCTTTCTACAAATAATTGCCAATTACATTTGAAGAAATCAGTTTTCCACATTTTTTTCCTGGAGTAAGTTTTTATGAAAGGCAGTTCGTCTAAAGCATCGCGTGATATACGTTCATTTTAAAGAATAGATTTTCTTTTTTTTGAAATATGAGATATTTTCACTTAGAAATCTTCTAAAGATTGCTTTATTTAAGCTTGATCTAAAAGAAACATTGTATCCAATGAAGCATTGATCGGAAATATTTACTTTTCTCATCAAAAATGAGAATAAAACCAACAAAAAACGTTTTAGGAGCAATCTTTGAAAAGTGTTTAATAGAGTATGGAACTTAAATTATATAAATTTATAAAATTTTGAAAAGATTTTAAATATATGAGAAAAATACTTTTGTTTTTGTATGGAGCTTCGAAATAAGAATGATTGAAATAATGATATATTTTTTATTCTTCCATAATAACTGTTCTCTTCATATGAAATAATTAAAATTGGTTTTTATTCGAAATTGGTTTTATTCTTATTTTTGGTAGTTTATTTGTATTTTTTTATTCTACGTCATGGATATTATAATATTCACACGGTATACGTCAAATGAACCAGATATATGTAATTTTGGAAATCATAGTCCATGATTTAGATGAAGAAAATGACATAACATCAAAGAACAAAAATAAGAAAATCTATAGATATGGTATAGCTGTCATATGTTTTTCCTCTGCTTGTAATTTGAGAAAAATAGCAAAAAACTGGATCAAAAATGTGAATTTACATCCTTTATACTTGTGTTCGTTATGAAAAAGAATTTTATGTATTTTTTCTTTCGTTCGAAGATAAGTTCAATTAATACATCAAACCATGTTTTATTTATTTTTTATTTTAGGTGAAAAGCATCTTAAGATGCATCATTGGTGTACTACAAATCATAAGGAATGGACTACCAAATATATTCGTTTTTAAGAGCTATTGACTATCATTTTATTGCAAAATTAATTTTTTTTCAATATCTGAATATTTCTTACTTTAAAAATTTATCATAGTTTACGATTGATAATATTTTCTTAGAAATAGATTTAAATCCACATCTATTCAGATTATAAAATTAAATTTTTAAATTTAAAATTTCCAGATTATAAAATTAAATTCATAATTTTTATAAAATGATTTCCTTAGTAAATGTTTGCACGAAAATAATTTTTTATCATTCAATAAATGTATTCAAAACAAATTCAATCATCAAAATTCCAATTTCCTTATCAGTTATTGGAATTAAAACTTGCGGGATAAAAACGTTTCCATTCTCATCTTAAAGATTTATACGCCAGTAGTAAGTAGCAAGTGGAGAGAATAAGCGGATCAAATGATTCAACTATAATTGTGTGGTATGGTTAAATTTGATAAGTTTATTCATATAAGTATTTTTATTGGTATAAATTTTGATTAACTATTATTTAAAAAAAATACATTCATGATAAATCTGACGAAATGCTGTTATTTATTATAAAGGAGGTTGCAAAAGAAACACCAGATTTGTTTGCCATAATAAGTGCAGTAAAATATTACCAAACCTATTAAAAGACCATTTGATAGTTCAGAATTAATAGAAATGGTGCATTATGCTATAGAATAACGTGTTAAGGCACGAAGTATATAAACAGTATATTTCATTATATTTTTATTACATTGTCAATTGCACTGGATAGGGTTAAGGAGTAACACATAGGGCCTTCACAGCACATGCGCAATCTTTTGCTCACATTTTTCATGAACATTTACATACATGTCGCTGAATTTCCTTGATGCTGTGTAGAAGTTCCACCTTCAATGCACGTGTGTGAGTGGGCTTGTTAACACAAACCTTTGATTTCAAATAATCCTATAAAAAGAGATCCTATGATATTAAATCACACTATCTAGGGGCCGATTTTTAAATTTTGGAACTGCGGCTGCCACATTTTCCTTTTTTTTTGAAATATTATTTGATAATGAAAACGAATTGTTGTATCATATAAGGCTCCATTTTTACTAACCCTAAAGTATCGGCTATCAGGTTTTTTTTTAAAAAGATAGTCAACACTTTACTGCACGAATAGCGGCGTATTCAAATCTTGCGTTAGTTTTGGAATACCCTTTACAATAAATAATAGCATTTCGTAAGAAAAGACGAATCTTTCAAATTGCAGCAGCCTTTGTGAAAGAATATGATACCGATTTATTTTGAACGGATCTGCTAAAATAAAGATATTCCTATAATTGACAGCTTCATAGCTCATGCACAAAAACTACATTGTTAGATTTTCACTCGATTTTATTTGAACAAAATGCATTGCATTTTATGGGAATATCCGGGTACCCTTTTCAGTGCATTGTTTTCTCCTTCTTTCGGAAACTTATTCCGCTTCTCTCAAGGCACACTCTATTGTTTATAATCTATGAAGGTTGCTGAATACATTCAAGGGAAAAAAGCTTTATTTCTTATTTGTGAAATACTTTATAGTTACAATTTTCAGTGAACTAATGGACAATACAATATTTTGTATATTCTTTTTTGTTGGATTTGAATAATTACAATGGTATTAATGGATTAAAAATTTGTAATTTTTTAAAAACACACACATTTTAAATGATAGGAGCCTCCAGTTATAGTGCAAGAATCTGTATTTGATCTGAAATTTTCAAAAAGTACAAAGTCCATTAAAATATTCAGAAGGCATATTTAAATTATTTTTAGAAGCAATTAAGAAGATATTTTGCAGATTATTAAGAAGATATTTAGATCGTATTTTGAAGCTTATTAAGATAATATTTAGAAATTATTAAAAGATATTTAGAAAATTATTACGAAGATATTCAGATGATATTTCTTACTAAGATATTCAGAAGATTTTTAGAAATTATTAAAAAATTATTTAGACATTAATTACGAAGATATTCAGATAATATTTTGAAGATTTTTCAGAAGTTATTCAGGAAATTAAATAGGTATTTGAAAAATTGTTAATAAAATATTTAGATGGCAAGGGGCATATTTTTGAAGAATGTAATTAGAAGATTATTAAGAAAATATTTAGAAAAATATTAAGAAGATATTTCAGAGATTATTTTGAAGATAATTCAAAGATTATTAAGCAAATATTTAGAAAAATATTAAGAAGATATTCTGAAATTTAAGGAGATATTTAGGAATTTTCACAATCCTGGAAAAGAAAATAACAGATACATATAATTCTCGTTATTTTTAAAAAAATAGAAAAGAAATCAATTTTATACTACAGAAATAAAGTAACAAGTGATGATAAGAGTAGTGCAAAGCTTCGTAGACACTCACATCTCGAGAGGGGTAAGTCATATTTCTGACTCACCCGAAAACCCACGAAAATAAATACAGACTGACCAGATCACCGCTACAGCAACACTGGCTGGAATTGTAGTTGAATCCTAAGGGCCAACACCGGCCACGGTACAATCCTCCCCGTAGGGAGTACGTACTCCCGTCATCGATGGGATGAGTCAGATCCCCGTCTTTATTGTACCCACCTGGTTGACGCCATCCAACTACCATGCCAGAAGCATCTCATCCTCAATGACGAGGTGCTAGATCCCCCACTTTTATTATACACACTGGGTTGACGGGTTCCATCCACCCTGCCAGAATCATCGTATCCTCGATTACAAGGTGCCCCGGGGGCTCTCGAGAGGGGTAGTGTAATATATGACAGCCCTTCTCTATGAAAACTAAATCATTTAAAAAATTTACGAGGTGGAAAATACTTTATTGATGAAGGATGAAATTTCAACCAAGAAGGTTGGTTAAAATTTCATCAGGATTTGAAGAAAATTGTGCATAGCAATATACGTGCAACATGTATATTCATGATGCATAGATTTTTGTCATTTTTTTCTTTGCTTTTTTTTAAAGTAATATCTTGAGAATATATAGAAGTTATTAATGTGCGAAAATATATTAACAGGACATATCTAAAAATTTTAAGTAATCCTTATGATCATCTATTGAATGAAATAAAATTAAACGGATAAATTTAACAAAACTAAAAATAATTATCCAACACAGTTTTGTATGGTGATAAACAGTTACAAAAAATGACATCCACTTCAGAATGTTGAAGAAAATGTCAAACAAATAATCACGAAGCACGCATGGTTTCAGTTTTAATGCATGTTCGAATAAATCCATATTATTATTTTATCAGCAAACATTACCTTTTTCAATTTATATAAAAAAATATATTAGTCTATAAACCTGTTTAAACTGGCGGACTTAGAATTTGTTTGTTGCAATATATTTCCTTGATACTTCCAATTTTAAAAACAATGGCAAGATTCATTGCTACACAAAGTATGCAATTGGCCCAATACTGTTTAGACTATTGCTGTGTTTCAAAATACACAGGAAGCGAGTTGTTATATATATAATAAAATATATATAAAAAATATATAAATATATATATATATATATATATATTTATATATAAAAATATATATAAATATATATATAATAAAATATATTTTTTTATTTATTAAAATATATATATATAATAAAATATATATTGCTAGTTGTTATATATATAATAAAACAATATTTTATATATATTATAAAATATTATTTAGACTATTGCTGTGTTTCAAAATATTTTTAAGCAGGAAAATGCAACCGATATCTTATATAAAACATTATCATCCTTATTTTTTATCACAAATGGTATATTTTTATATCGGATGTTGGATAATTGAAGACACTTAAAGATTGGAAAATTTTCGTTCTTCCAAATCTCACTGTCTCAATCATTGAATTTTAATATAACCTTAAACTAGAGATTATTTATCAACCAGTCACTTATCATTTCGAATAAAAATCAATCGAACTATGTAAAATTTGAGGCCTGCACATGCCATTTTGAATTCAACGAACGATGTGGCAGTTCCATTGTCAGTTTGTTATCTTTTGTTTTATTAGCACTTCCACTGAAATCATTTTTGAACATCGGGAAAAAAACGGCTGTTAAACAAAACATGAGAAATAAATGTGTAAAATAAACCATTAAAGAAAGATGTTGAATGCACATTTCTTAACTTTTTATTTTCAGTAATCAAATTTCAAATGAAAAGAGATCGGAGTTATGAAAAACTCACCTGCAAAGAAAATAAAGATTTCATTAATATTTATGTGCAAATGCATAAACAGAATGTTATACAGTTTAGATTATGAAACATTGCTTCTGATATGTTTCTTTATTAATTGTATTTGAAATTAAATGAAACCAAAACTTTAAAACGCATTTACATTACAACAGCAAAACTTGAAAAGAAACTTTTAAACAAATAAATTAAATTTAATATTTATAGCATAATAACCATTTTGAAAGAAGAAATTCTTTTTTATCTGAGTGATAAAATTTTTTGTATAAGTAAAGGTGTTGTATTGACTTTTTTTATGTATACTTCATATACTTTCAGTTCTACTTTTCTTTCGTTTAATTTCTAAGAATTTAAAATTCGATTAATTAGTCTATTTTTTTATTTCAAGACTTTTAATTAAGCTAAAAAAAGAGAAAAAAGATTTTCTTAAAAAAATTAAGTATTCAAATTTAAGTTCAATATTTCAAAATGTTTGAAAATTTATGCAGATTTTTTGGATACTTTGTAGAAAGAGAAACAAAAATAAAATAAATAAATCTTCGGACACGCATTGTGTAAGTCTAATATTTGATTTTTAATGTATATTGGATGACGGTTTGATATGACTCTCCCTTATGATGGTGTTATATCAGGCAATCCTAAAATGGATGTAAATTTTGTTACATCAAAAATTTATAAAATTGAAGACACATGAACTAAGCTCTTTCGCTAAAGCTTTAATTAACTCTACAATTTCCGTAAATTATCAGCTTTTATAATACTTTTCAATTATATCAATAACTGACGGACATTTCATTATCAGAATAGCTAATCTGAACCAGATATATCCCTGTTTCAATTTGATTGATTTATTCACTGACTGATTTATTCACTTAAGAAGACAGCCTAATCGATGTCACTGTTTAAGAGGTTGTTTGAGGACACCCAGTGAGACGAATTAATTGGTATTTATGTCAGTCTCTTAAGATTAATCTTTTAATTTATAACTTCATTAGCAATACAATGATTAATTAATTGTTTATGTATTGACAGTCTTATTTAGTATAGATGACTACATTCTTCAAAGAGATACGCTTATTAAAAAAAAATATGAAAGTTATTTTTATTGCACATTTATTTTCTGAAAATCGCCCGCTTGTTTTTTAGTTGTTTCTTATTTATTTTTTTCTTAGAATTTTTTTTAATTTCTTTTTCAGTCTTTATTAGCATCTTTTGCGGCGTTTCATAACAGTAATAAAGAATCTTCTACTATTGTATTTAAATTGCATTATAATAAGTTGTATTTCGAGTCTGTATTTAGGTCTGCTGTTGCGATGTCTAAAATGGCACTTTCAAATCTGTACAAGCTCATTATTAATATAGTGATTAATTATTGACTTACCTTGTTAATGTGTCTTGTTAGCATGGATTATTACATCCTTCATGGAGGTATGCTTGGTTTGAAAATATTATTAAATTTATTTTTATCTTATTTCATTTTCTTTGATTATTACTTCGAATTATTTTTAGGTATATTTTTTACAGTTTTTCTTATTTTTTTTGTTGCGGTTTATTACAATATCAAAAAATTCTGCATGGTTATATTTAAATTGCATTATAATAAATTGTATTTCTGTATTTAGGTTGCATTTACTATTGCGCTGTCTAAATTAACATTTTTAAGGTAACATTTTCTAATTTGTACATGCTCATAGTGATTAATTGTTGAATCCTCTTGTTTATGTAGTAACAGTCTTGGTTAGTATATATTACTATATCCTTCATGGGATACATTTGCTTTTAAAATATTGGTAATTTTTATCTTATATCTACTTCCAGAAAATTGTATGCTTTTTTTCGTTGTTTTGCATTATTACTAAGAAATATTTTCAAGCTAATTTTTCACCATTTTTCTAAAGTGTTTGCTGCGTTTTAGTATTGTAATAGAGTATCTCCCATAACTGAATTTAAATCTTATTATATTAAATTATATTCTCCGATTGTATTTAATTTGTCTCAGCTACTGTGCTGGATAAATTTTGACTATTGAGGCAACATTTTAAAGTTTAATTTCATTACTATAATTTACATTAAAAATTATTTTGACCTTTTGTCAGCTTCATTTTGTATTTGTAATATTTCATTTTGTAGATGAAACATATATTTTAATATTATTTATTTTTAGTTACCAAGACCACATTTACCAAGTTATTAAGGAAAGATACAAATTTAATTTTCAATTTCTAGATATTTAATTCCATTTAATGGTGGATAAAAGTGCTTTAAATATTCTATTATAATCATTATCCTATTAAAGATCCAAAACAATTCTAAACAAGGAAGATGCAAACAATCAAGAAAAATAAACTTAATTAAGTACAAGCTGGATATAAATAAGGAAAAATAGGAATAGATGTTGACATTTTACAGCGAAACGATTTAAAACAAAATGATTTTATAATCTATTTTTGATTACTCTTTTGACCACGAATCTAATCTGGCCAGCTTCTTCATTCAACGGCACATTAAATTTCGCTCTGCTTTATTTCCGAATAGAATTTCCTGATTACGATAATTAATGGAAAAAAATTCCACCCCAATGATATACTCTGCTACTTTATCGTGGCAGAGGGACTGCCACTGTGTAATGGAAGCAGTACATGAAGAGCTTACTTCTGGTATGGTCCCTCAAAGCTTGAAAATTATTCCAAAACTTCTCCCTGGGTACAGCCAACCATTGTACTATCACAGAACAAGCAGTGTCGACAAAAACTATTCTTAAGACTTATTACCTTACGGGAGCAGGCTGACCTTATACAAGTTCCTTTTTTTTTCCTTAAGTTAAAAAGAACTAGAATTTGGATTTTAGTCAGCCTGCATCCCTGGTGTATAAGGTCTTTGGACAAACTGAATACCCTCTTTCGCCACTACCATCAATTAAAGACCTGATTTAATTTATAAATCTATTGGATTCATGGTGATTGTCCATCAAAGTGGGACAGTTAGGGATTAATATTAGCAGCATAATAAAAAAATCAATTTGCTGTAAATTCTATCATTATTTAAGTATTTTGTGGTTTATGTTTAATGATGTTCGGTGTGTGTTGCTTATGATTGAGTATTTCTGTTGTTGTTTGTGTGTATGTGTATCTGTATATTAACATATAATAATAAAACTGATAAAAATAATTATTAAACAAGTGTGCACTGTCTATTTAGAAAACCATTGATTTCTGATATTATTAAACTTTTTTTCCTAAAATATCTATGAGGCCATATTTTTATAATGGGAATTCTTAGGGAATATCATTTAAGTTTTTCGTTTCTTTTTCGTCTAAACTTTCATACTTAAATAAAGTGAAGAATTAACCTGGGTTGTTACACGAAATTTAGTGTTAAAAAAAGCAATGTCGTTTATGTATTTCCTTATTAACAATAAATTTGGAATCATTCCAAGTACATGAACTACTGACATGCTCATATTAATCACTATCCGTCTTTGGCGAACAGCCGCATCGACAATATCGATTCTCGGAAAAATTTTTATACAATTTTTATCCAAAAAATGTATGTAACTTCATTTATCAATAGTTTCTTTAGAAAAAATATTTTTAAGCTTCACATTTAGTAGTTATATAATGCCCTGATACTATTACAGAAAGAAGTTGTGTTATTCATTGTATTATAGATGTATATAATTTTTTGCCATTTCCCTTAAAATTTCAACTTAAAATTAAAACAGAATGATTACGCATCTGTTAATGTTTTTTTTTTTTTTTTACTGAAACTAAAAAATTTTTGGTACGAATGTTGGAAACAGAGTTGATAGGCACTGAAATCTTATGTGCACTACAGAATAGTTTGCACAGTTTATGTAATGTCTCAAGGGATAATTCAATAAACCTTTATGTTATTTATCATAAAATTCAAATTTTTAATTTTGTTTTCAATAGGATATAAATGATGCGGATAATAATAAATTATTTTGCTTCAATCGATAAATATATTTCGAATAATTATGAAGTCTAAATTTTGCAGCCTCTTTTTATCCAATGACATCTTTTTACCAAAATCTTTTTATCCTAAATTTTACACCATCTCTTTTGCTCTGCGAAATATTCTTGAAACTCCAACATTTAAATACATAAAAAAAATTCTATCATCTGAGATTAAGTTTGACTGATTCATTAAGTTATAAATATGGAAATTTTAAAAGTGCTAAAACTTCCATAATCTTAAACCATTCAGTCTTGAAAAACCTGACTTCATCGTTAGAACTGGTTGAAGGGAGTATAGGAATGGATCAGTGCACTAAGTTCAAAGAAAATAATTTCACACACAAGAAAAAGCTTATATTGTTTTTAAAAATTTTTTATACTTCTCATAGCATTATAAATATTATGGCCGTACAAAGTAATTTCATCTTTTTTTATGAAAATGAATTTATGACTAATCTAACTGTACTTTCAGATACCAAGTATCCACAACTTGAGTTTAGTCACAGTGGAAATCGAAATCTATCTCAGCAAATGCTGAAATGGTGAACCGAATCGAATCCATCACGCCCTTTTTATTTTTGATCTATCAAGTTCACATGCAGGCTTTTTTTAGATAAATTGCGTTAAGAATTAACAAAAATTTAAAAAAATGACATTAAGATCTATGTGATCACATTTTATCTACCTACCTTGATACACTTTTAAATTATCACGTAAAGAGACAAAAATAATTCCAAATATGATTTATGCAATTCAGAAAAAAATTGAATAGCAGAGATTCATCGCAATTTTAATTCAAATCTTTTGACTACTACAATTTTTTTCACTTTTTATATAGGAGAAAAATGGTGCAATTTAAAATTTTTAAAATTCAACCATCACTAAATCTGGCCTAAGTATAAAATCGAATGAAGAGTTCCCTTTCACTTTCAGAAATGGGTTTCTGATAATGTTCACAATATATTTTTTAAATCCATACATTAAATCTAAGATTCCACATGCCTCAGCTACATCCCTACATACTTTCATTTTTTATAAACTTCGTGTTCCTTTTACACTTAATGACTTTTTACTAACACGGGTAAAAGACCAAAAAAGAACAAAGCAGGATGAACAATGTGCTCTTTCTTCCAAAACGCAGGTGTTGATGCTTCTGATGAAAGGCAAAAGAAAAGAAAAGGGCAGAGCGAAAAAGTTTTCCTTAAAAATAAAAAAGAAAGTGTTTTAAAAAATAGAGTGAAAAAAAATAAGTAATCCGAAAAAAGGCTTGCTAGGTTACAAAATGAATGTCATTCATCTTACGACATTGTTAATAGTTTCCACTAGAAAATATTCTTGGAAGGCGTTGCTACTTTCATTAGATTGAGTTTTTACCATAAAGAGAAAATGATTTTAATGGGAAGATGATCTCTAAGCACGGAAGAGAGCTCATTTTAAATAATTGTGTTTCAGCAAATAATAACTTCAACTTTCCCATTGACATCTTGAAATCATAAAAAGGTTTTTCTTTATGCGCATATGTACTGTTCATTTCTTTGATATATATGCGTTACATTTGACCTTAAGTTCTAATATTAGACAGTAATTATAACTTTGACAGTTATTTTACATCAAAAAATTAATTTTAAGCCAAATATTAGTTTGAATCCAATTTAAGCCTTTAAATTGGAAACGTCCAAGTTTCTGGACACAATTTATTCAAAAAGAAATAAAGGAGGAAATGAGAAGTTGCTGTTGTTGTTTCTTATGGCACTTGCTATGGACAAGCCCGCTGTTGCCAAGACAGTGATTTAAGCCGGTAGGGAGCGTCTCTGGCTTTAGTTGCCCCAACTAGGGCAAAGAGCAGGATTTATTTGCCTGTACAACCTCTTTTCACAATAGGGCACATTCACACATCTCACAGACTAAACAGAGGAAGAATAACCATGCCCGAACCAGGACTCGAACTCAAGAGGCCCAGATCACAGAGAAGACGAGCTACTCTTATATATATTAAAAGCTTCAAATTTTCAAATAATTATTTTCTAAAAAGTAGAGCTAAATTTAGTTTAGCTTGGTTTAATTTTGTTAAAATTTCATTTGGGAAAATGATTAAAGTTATTTTGGGATGGATACAAACTTAAGTCACACTTAAATTACAAGAATGACATCAGAGCTAGCAATACTGTTTCAAAACTTGTCTCACACCAACGGGATTATGTTAGGTCTATGACTTCAGTATCTCGTCTAGATTACAAAAGTGACACTCGAGCTGGCACTACGCTCTCCAAAAGTTTCCCTCAAACTAAAGGATAATGTTGGGCCAGCGACTCCAAGAATTTCGCTTAGATTACAGAAGTCACACATGAGCTTGCACTGATCTTACCAAACTTCTGCTCGGCAACAGCAGGTGAATGTTAGACTTCCTACGCTATATTTCTTTTGCGACAGATCTACATACAAAACGAATATTTAGTGGGTCTAGTGTTTACTGGTTTCCACTACGGTATCCTCTAGTCTTGAGAGGATAGTGTCCTCTAGTCTTGGCTGAGATATTTCTGCTACACCACGAAATTATCGATTCTAAGTATTACGTAACATTACTTAGGTATTAGTAATAAATGATTTATCTTTTCAATCATTTTATTTAATAATTTTATTAGTAATCAAAAACAAAATTATCATGATTTTATCTATAAATTTAAAAACGAAATTGAGAAAATAAATAAAAAAATGACATGTAATGATATTATTTGTTCTAATAATTTTAAAAACTGTTTATTTTGAGTATTCGTAAAGAAGTATATGTGAGACAATTCCTTTTTTTCTTGATTAATTAATAAATTATTCAAATATAAATTTTATAAAATTAAGTTAATAATTTCACTTTTTAAAAATTATTAAAGCATTTTAATCTAATTTATAAAATGCATTAAATAAAGGTAATTAATTAATTTTTTTTAATAAAAATTACTTCAAGACTCTGCTAGCCACCCTAATATCAGACACCACATTTTTTTATGTGCTAACTTAGGATAATGCCATCTGGTTTTCCTAACTGCTAACCTTTCTTGCCAAACAATTAAACTAACAAGATCTCCTTTCAAATTAATGGTACTTGGACTGTGGAGTAAAATTTTCTAGGAATAATTTTTAATTAATTCAGAAGTTGTGACTTAAAATGGAATATAGCGACACTAGAATGTTTGTATTTTTTTCTTGAAACACTTACTTGCAAAATAACGAAACATAATTTCTACAACTTTTAATGAAAAACAGCATTCTTTAAGGTTACAAATTTAAGCTAGGGAAAGTACCCTCGCACCAATTAATCTTCCTTCCGTGCTTTATTTACTGGATTAAATGGTATTCTTTTCCTAGTCTCATTTTTTTTACTCCTTCTGTACTGAACAGCAAGGCAACAACAGCAGCAGCAGCTTGTTACGAGAACTGATCCTTTCGAAGTCAATTTATTACATGGTGCCAATGAATTCTTTCCTCTAATTCGTATAAGACTCATTTTTGCAGCGGGATTTATGGGCGCAATTTGCCCGTTCCACGTCAAGGGATCGCAGGGTAGTAAAACAACTGATTTCCAGAGGGTATAATTTGATCTCGGAGGCTGTTTGAGAGAATGCCGAGAGACAGGAAAAATATCACTTTTTCGAATTTGTTTGCGCATTTTTATGTAGTTATTTTGTAACAGATTTCCATCTCATTTGCGACTTTAAGTATATAAACCAATAATTCATTTTTTGTTTGACTATCTAGTCTGGCATATTATCACATAGTAATGTTTCAGATTTGCTTTTGTGGCTAATGGTTTGTTTATTTAATGATGTTGGCACCTATTATAAAGACTTATTATGCTTAAAATCAATATTTTTAAATATGTTAAAGCATGGTTTTCAAATTATGGGATTTAAGTCAACATCCGTGAGTCAGTAGCAATATTGAATGCATTTCTAACAAACCCAAAGGCACCTGGAAATCTTGAATGGTTGGTAAAACACGATGCCCTAATAGAAAATTATGGATGGTACGGAATAAGGATGAGTCGTTCGGACTTAATTTTCAGAACCAAGGTTGAATCTCAAAGTCCATCCCTGACAGGAAGAACCTGCAAGAAGTGCTCCTGCTTTTGTTAAGTCAATTTATTTCGAGTACACATCGTTTCTGTATCCAAGAGGTCGTCTAGAGTCAATTATTATCATGTCGGAAACTTTTTATCTCCAAATTTGAAGTATCCCCCGTCGTGAAAAAATGCTTTGAAAATTTACAACAGACCACAAATTGCAAAAATATGATATAGACCCAAAATATTCAACAAATCATGTAATAAAAAAATGACAAAATTAACGCAATACACAAATAAGCGGCTTGTGATGAATGTCAAGAAGTCTCAATGATAAAGGCAAGTGATAGGACAGTAATAACCGTTATAAAACATTATGTCTCTTACAAAAAAATAAAAAAGATGACTTTTAGGATTTAATTTTCAGAACTATGATTCAAGTCTAAAAACCAACTCTGATCATGGAACCACAACTGTAAGAGGTATGTCCAGGATTGTTAGGGTGTAAGCGACCATACATAGCTTCTGTATCCACAAAGAAAGCGAGAACCAATCAGTATACCAGAAACGTTTCATTTCAAACGTTTTTTTTTTTTCAATTCTGAGGTGATATTGTTGCAATAGATACTGTGCCTAAATACAATTATCCACAATTTAAAAAATTGTGATACAAATTTACATTTTTTTGCAAACCCGAATCAAAGCCAGGCTAATAAAAATATGTAATATAAATGGTTTCTAAATTGAATTGGAGTTTCTATTATATAAATAGATTACATGAACTTTAAAAAATTTCTTCCTCTATATTTTTTGTCAGTTAGTTATATTTATGAATAATCTGTACACCTCAAGGCATTCTTTTGCACTTCATTAAATATCAGAGTTGAAAGGTGATGAAGATAATGCCGTTGTACAAGATTATCTCATTTCAGATATTAAATGAATACTTCTTTATCTTACAAAAAGAGCAACTGTAATAAAAGATAAATACTCATGTTAAGTCTTCCCACTCTTGAAAGAAACTTGAAAATTGGAAATGTTGGATTTTTAAATGCTGTTAATCTTGCAAAAAAGAAAAAAATATTGTGAATTACGTCAAGTCTTTGATACTTTGAATGCAAATTAAAACCATTAACTTCTGAAATAATGAGAAACGATAGTTCTTAATTACACTCGTTAACCTTATTCAGATGAAAAGATTTTGAAGAGCAAGCATTTTTTGTCGGAGTTAAGTATCAGTAAATTACCCGAAAAATGAGGTTGTCTTATGATAAGGTTAGTTAACAGAATAAGGGTAATGACGCACGAAATAGTTTTTAGCAGATGAATTATTATTAATTATTATTAAAATTTTGACAGAAAATGGCTACAATGTAAGCTAAAAAGATATGAATGTAAACTTTCATATAATTTTCTATAAATTTATAAAAAATATTTAAAATTTTAAAAATATTTTATTTGATGATAACTCTTGCTCCACTGATTTTATAACATACCTTCAACATTTAAAGTAAAAACTTAGAAAGAATAATGGCGTAGTTTACAAAGTAAGGCTAAATTCAAAATAGAGAAAATAACCATATTTTTATGAAATTTTTTTTTTATTAAAATTTCTTCTAAATCCTTCTTTTTATTTACCAGGGTTATTGATTTCAACACTCATTGTAACTTATAAAAAAATAATATTTGAGCAGCATAATACAAATGGAATTAAAGGGATTGCTTCAAAATGGGGTTAGCTTTAATTATTCTAGATTACAGAAAACCGGCGGTAACACCAGGAGGTGCAATTCTATTTGCAACAAACCAATAAGACAAAATCTCCATCTCTTCAATTAATGTGAGAACTAACGTTTGGAGATACATCTTTCCGCAACTAAACGAACAAGTTTATTTTACAATATGATATATGTAATTCCAATTCGCTCATTAAAGCTGTATCCTTTTTTGCAGCAAAACCTTCAATTTTTAAAAATCAAAACTCGCGTAGAGACATGATTATTATACGAAATAATCATCATAAAGATCCCCTCAGAATCCAGCTTTCCTATAATGTAACAAACTAATGAGATACACAGCTCCATCGCTTGAGTTAAAGCGGGAGCTAACTATTGAAGCTACATCTTCCTGGCACCAAACATGTTTTTATTTTACAACATGATAGCACATGTAACTCCAAATTTCCCTAATAGGAACTACATCCTTTCTGAAGTAAATCCTTCAATTTTTAATGAAAACTCACTTAGAGCCATGATCATTATACGAAATAATCTTCATAAAGACACATACATTGATTGCTTCAGTAAGCAGGTTTCACCCCTCCGAATCCTCTTTTCCAAAACGTTTCTACAAGTGAAGCGAAATATATGGTGTAGCAGGAAAACCCGTACAAACAATTTTCAGTATAACTTAGTTAAAAATAAATAAATTAACAAAATATAGCAAATAAGAATAAGAGTAGACTTTTAATAATAAATAAATTTAATTTGTTTCAAACTGAGACTTTTGTAGCGATGCAAAAGAATAAACGATTATTGAAATGTTCATGAAATGGGCGCAAATTTTGTGCATTTAATCTATTTCACTCCCGTAAAAGTCATTTCTTTAAATCAGTGTTTCCCATACTTTTGACGTATGTGTACCCCTTCTATGATTTTCTTAACGCTGAGTACCCCTCGTCAAAAATAAAAAATGTATTTTTATAACAATCAAAAATGCATTTATTTTTTTGTGGCATACACATAATTATAAAAAAAGTGAAATAAAATTATTCATAATAAAATATTGTAAGTAACATTTATTTGAATCAATGAGAAGGATCAAATGGTGAGTGCTGACATGACAGATGGTCATAATTTGGTTCCCTGTTTGTTAATTTTAATATCAGATGCTTTTCCAATGCTTGTCCAATAACCTGTTCCTTTTTTTCGACTTTACAAGTGCTGGAAAAGCTATTTTACATAAATATAAAGCTGGAAAAGTCAGTATGTATTTCAGAACTTTTTTTGTTGAGGCCGTATACATATGTTGCATTTGCAATCAGAATGCTGTTAAGGTTCTTACTTTTGCAAGAAAGTCAAATCTACAGGGGGGTACTTGACCCCATCCGCGGTAAAAATCTAAAGTTTCACTGATTTTGGTCAAATGGGGAACGACAGTGGAACACAGATGGTTTTGCCTTCTTTCATTTTCGACAGAATTAAGTTATTTTACAAAGGTTGTACTCCCATCAAACTCTTATTGTATCCCTGGGGATACGCACTTGTACAAAACAACACTGTTTTAGAGAATCCAGACTTTTATGTCGTTTAGTGCAAGACCTTGAACCCAAAATGGCTATACACTGTAATCACGAGATTGAAATTCGGCGAATATTGTGCTCATTCTCCAGATGATACCACTTCTGCAAAAATGTTATTTTGGATTCGTAAGGCTTTAGTCCAGGTTCTGTTTTTGTCATTCGTTGCACTGATCGGTTCCTTATTCCCAGTTCATGAGCGATATTTTTCATGGAAAACTTCCAGTTTCATTGAACTTGCTTTTTGATAAACTTTCAGTCTTTGAAGGTGTTCACTATGCATTTTTGTTCACTTCCTGGACTTTGACTATCATTGTTCAAACTGAAACCGCAGATTGCATCAGATACTGTTTTCTGAGACATATTAAGCAAATGAAAGCCTTCATACTATCGTTTTCCTTGCTTAAGCAACTCTAAAATAGCATATCTTTTGCTTTGTATTATTAAAAGGAATTAAAAAAAACAATACGTGAACTAAAAGGTATATTATAAAATTGGGTAAGTGAAGTGGTAGACGAAAATAAGTGAACAAAAATTAAAAAGAAATTAATTAACTTTTATGATGTAATAATTTTATACGAATTTCTTTGCCACACCCTTTAAAGCTTGATATTTCTTTGAAAGTTTCCTTTATCTTTGAAAACTCTGAACTTTCTTTTTAGAACCTAACACAGACCAGGATTATTTAAATAACCCTCAACCAATATGACATTTTGGATGTTGGGATTGCGATTGTTAATTTAGGACTGGTTCCATTATCCATAATTTATTTCGAACCGTTTTCTCAATTCATTGAATAAGTCATTCTGCTCCGTTTTAACCATTTATAGAGAATAGGACTTAGAGCGGAATGATTTTTGTCTGTTCCCTGAATTAAAAAATCGTACTCGTTCAAATTTCTAAATCAAAGGAAAACTTCTAAGGAACTACTGATTGAAGATTACTTTTGCTTAAAAATTCATTTTATTCATTAACCTGTCTTTTTTTATGGTCCATTGGAAATTGTTGAGGAAAATGTTTATCTAAAAGAACATGTAACTTTTCCTCAGATCAAAATTAAAAAGTTTTAAAATCATATCTGTTTTCAATTTGTGCTGAAGAGTACTTGGTAGAATCTAGACCCACATATTAAGTGATTGGATAGAAATGAACGGTAAATGAATTATTTTATTTAAATAATCTTGCATTACAGAATGAATTTAATATCAAATATTTCTAAATTGATTTTCTCATTTTTTTGTTAATAAATAATAGTTTATACATTAAATGTTCGAATCTCTCGTGCATTAAAACATGTTTAATATTTTGAATTTTTATAAGATTTTCAAATTCATTTATATTTTATTGATGTCCCAAACTTTGACTCTTTCTTGCAACAGTTGTTATTGAAATTCAATTAATTTCAATCAAATTTAGATCTTATTTTAGTTGAAATATATGAATGTTTTTAAGGTGGTAGATTACGTTCAGAATAAAGTTTTTGAAAAATTAAGATTTTTTCAACAGCTATTTTTATATTTTTAGATGCATTGTAAATCGTAGACAAGAAAGTGAGAAACAAATTTTCTTAAATCTAATATTAATGTGAGAATCAGAGAAATTTGCGATCACTTTTAATAAAATTTTACTATTGTGAACATTGTATTTCAAAATTGTAATTTTATTTGCACAGCGAATTAAACTTTTTTTAATCTTGAAAGCAGCTAAATTTAACCAAGAACTTATCAATAACACATTTATTTTTCTTTAAGTATTAGAGAAATACATTTTCCTTACTGATATTGTCACTTATTTTAATGAGCCATTTTCAGAAAAATATTCCTTGAAAATTTAGAAAAGTACATATACCATGCAAATAGAACCCATTTTGAAACCCCAAAGTAAGACATTTATCAAACATATCGACTGAAGTTTTTAAAAATAAATAAGCGTTCAAATTTTCTATTTAAAGCAAAAATATCGTAAGCTTAAAATTTTCTAGACAGTTATAATAAATGGCTTCTAAAGTTTGTATTAAGAAAAAGCTATCGGCTTATATAATATATTTTATACGCTTTTTCTATAAATTAAAGAATTTATTTCTACAACAAAAGAAATTCAATTCAGACTTAAACCTCTATCTATTTCAAAAATTTCTTAATAATATATTATTGATTTTATTCTGAACAACAATATATCTTTTAAGATATAGCACTCATTATTTATGAGTTAGAAAGCTTAAAGGCCATTTAATATGCATTTTCTAAAAAATTCATTCTTCCCAAAATAATAAAAAAAAAGATTTATATTATGCTGAACATTTTCCAAAAACATTAACTGTTTAATCAAATAAACGTATATATATATAGGATAAATTTTCTCTATAAAGAAACATAATTTTAGCTATCAAACTTACATACAATTGTTGCAATCAAAGAAGTGATTATTAATTTAATTCACAAAAAGGAAAATCAATTTGAAAAAAATAATATCTTTGATACTTATTTTAAATTTGAGTTTACAAAAGGCAATATGTCGTTCACTTGAAAGAACATTTGACAGTAAATTATACTTAATTCTTATTTTGAATTCTTTTATTTCTCCTATGTTAAAGGGAAGTTTTATATCAAATTTAATATCTCTTAGTTGTTTCTTATAATGCATATGATTTTTAAGCAAAAATATTTACGTGTTAAATAGAAGTTCGGCTTAAAAAAAGTATTTTCCAAGGATGGAAAAAAGATAAGGAGGAAGTATGACTTTAACGATTATATTTAAGAATTCAAAAAGACTTTTTATAAATATTTATTAAATTTAATTGATAGTTTAATTCTTTTAAATCTTTCTAATATCTGAAAAATTAACTATATGTGATAATTTTTAGAAGGAAAACGATGTAAAATTCACAATACTCATTTTTGCTGATTAAAATTTACAAAAATCGATATTTTCTCTTGAATACTTAAATTTATATATAGGAATTTAACTGTCTAATTTCAGTGATAAATTTTACAAATTTCTGAATCAATAAATGAGTATGTTTTGTATTATCTATTTAAAATAATATAAAATGGATATATCGCGTTGAAAATAAGCTTCCTTAAGATCCAAAATAGGTGCCTTTAACTTGGATATGAAACTCCATGGTATCAAGCATCTGGTATCATTTCCATGCTTACTTACTAGGTTCAATTTATTTTGTTTCCACAGGAAAAAATGTCATTATACAGTTGATGCCCGTATAAAAGTTGAAATTTGAATACTTGTGAGGAGAAGAAAAGAACTTCTAGAAAAAGAGATTCCATAACTATGCAAAATATAGTTTTTGAACAGAGCGTTCTTTATATATAAAACTATTCTCCGTAGAAACTAATACTTATATTCAAAAATGTTTTCTTTATGCTGAGGTTAAGTAATTATGAATTACATATAAGGTAGATATGAGCACGTACAAACTTAATTTTAAAATCAAAAGAAAAACAAAAGCGAGGGCTTTTCTTTTGATTTTTTTCTTGAAACAGTAAATTTTGAGATCGAAAGTACTTGATTACTAGAAATACTTGTTAGGATTGGGCCGACAGGTTTTCGAAACTAACTGTAATTGGATTTTACTGCACTGGTGCTTTCTTTTAAAGTGTAAACCACATTTTATCAACTAAATCTCGAGATTCGGTAAGCAAAAAAAAGTTTCTTTGAATTGCTTGATGTTAGATATTTTCAGTAAAAGTTTGATACTTCTTTTATCTTTATTTTATACTTTATTTTTAAGTAACACATAATTCGTGTTATTTAAAGTTTCTAAAAATATTAATATTTCGATGCATTTTTTCGATTTTTTTTAAATGCGCGTTCGATTATAACCAAGATTTTAAACTTATTTACAAGAAATGATTTGTGAGAATAATAATAATTATAATAGTTAAATTCTTTCTATTTTTACGATAAATGATTTCATACAGCTGTACATTTGTTTTAAATTTATTTTAGAAATATATTAAAATTTTTTTTAGAGATTTTTTTTTCAATTAAAATTTTTTTTTATTAAATACTACTTTTAAATTTAAGATTTATATTCAAATGGAATAATGCAAAAAAAAAATACCCACATTTGAAAAGCCTTTTTTGAATTATGAAAGTTGTTAATTCGACATGAGAAAAAATCTTTTGAAGCAACTGTGGTGTAGAAGCATCGGAATAGTCTAAAGAATATAAAATTCCTACACTTTATATTTATATTCAAATAGATATTAATTTCTGTTTAACTGTATTACTTTCAAAACTCACAACCAACAATTCATTTTTAGAAATAGTAGGGATCTGATAGTAAGAATATAGTTCACTGAATTTAAATATATTTAAATGTACAAAATTTTATTCTGCTAAAAGGAAGCTTTCGATTAAAAAGATATTTAAATATTCAAAGTGGTTTTGAATAAATATGCTTCCAAAAATTATAAATTTTTATGATCATAAGTTTTAATATAAAATTATATATATTTTAGGGATGAAATCTGTCAGAAAGTCTTATTTAAAAAAATATAAATTTTTTTTTAAGAAATCAGATGGAACTTTGTAGATTAATTTTGAATATCTAAATCAATTGGCCTTTTCTTTTTAAAATACTCTCAATACATTTTAGATGAGATGGGTTAATATATCATTCCCACTTTTTCAAATGTTGTAATTCATTCAACGTTTAGAACCGAATCCAATAAATGTATATACAAATAAATGGAAAATATTTAAATTATTCTGTCATTCCCTTCCAATGAAGCTGTGAATCTTAGGTAACAAAAATCAGTTAGCATTCATTTGCAATGCCTAAATTATTATTATCACCTATCTACTAAATTCTGACAATTTTATTAGGTTTGAACTAAATTGCATGCCTGCATTAAACTAATCCTTTCAAGTTTCATGTATTTATGGTTGAACACATTTTAAAATTTTAAACAATCAAAGACACCAACTTTTGATTATTTTTTATAGATTCTTTAAACACTCATTTATAAAATTTAAGTGATGTGATGTTTTAATATTGCGCTTTCATTCAGGGTAATAAAAATTTTAAATGATTTCCCTATCAAAAATTAAAACTAACATAAAAGTGTCGAAAAAAAACAATATA
>JAPMOQ010045887.1:1652728-1672498 GCA_026543055.1 Argiope trifasciata | reverse complement strand
AGATTACATCAATATATAACATCAAAATTACACCTGGCTCAAATAATTCCCGAACAGATTTCTAAATCTAATCCTAATTTTACGTCTCAACCTTTCGAGGTGCTCAAAGGGCAATTGTTCAAATTAAACTTAAATACCCAATTAAGGGCGTTTAAGCCTAATTTGAATAATTGCTTCAGTTGTTGTTAAACTAAATTGGACGAATGTTGGATTGTATGAGTACATGCACATTCTCCCTGATGAGGTAATTCTAAAACCTATTGTTAACGTATTACTTAATTTATATGCAAAAGAATCATAATGTAATTAATACAAATACATAAAAGTTATTTTTAATGCAATATTATCACATTCTTTTAATTTTTATATATAATTATAGTAAAAGAAAATAAATATATATGTTGGTGCATTAGAAGGAAAACCGTTTGAGCGTTACCAAAACTCTGTATAGATGTATTTTCGATATTAGAAATAAATTCTAAATGATTTTTTTTGAATTTTTTATTCGTAAAATGACCGCTGTCCTGGCATAGGGGTAGAGCATCTTCCCCGTGATCTCGACGTCCCGGTTTGGGGATGGTTGTTCTTGATCTGTTTCCTATCTATGAGGCATGGGAATTCCCCCTCCCTGTGAAAAGGAGTTGTGCAAGCGAATGTGTTTGCCCTCTTCATTTGAGCCAGAAGTCAGACTTCTGTCTTCTGAGTGCTCCTGCCCTCAGAAGATATTGCATCCCGTTTCCGTGGATCATATGTACACATTAATTAGTCAATAATTTTGGTGTTTTTCGGCATATCCTAGCAAAAATACTTCTAAAAATTACATAATTTATTTTTGAACCATTTTAAAATTAAAAAAATTTATCAACTTAATCATTTTCCAAGCATTTTTCAATTTTTCCCTAATTTTGCCATTTTTTAAATAAATATTATGTAATTTTCAACAGTATATTTCATTGTTCCAATGGAACCAAACCGTTTTCATTGTTTCATTAAATATTCAATAGCATGATTTTCAATCATTGTGCAAAGCAAATGAAGAAATTTTTTTTCCAATTATCTGCCTAATTTGCATAAAAAAGCAGAAGAAATTTACTCCCCCACAAAAATCAAAGTCCTGTGCCGTTTGAAATAGATTTAACCGATAAGTTTTAAATATCATTTCTACACCATCATACTCGATTACATTCTGAAGTTTTCGTATATACACTGATGGAAAAAAAATCCCAACAGCAAGAAAAAATTATTGTACAGTAATGAAATTTTAGGAATACATTTGTCTAGGTAACATATTTAATTGATTAAAGTTTCAAGATCACAGGTAGAGCCATTTCAAATGTGAAATGTTGGTACATTAGTAACCGGTTAACCGCCAGAGTTTTGAATGCAAGCATGCAGACGTGCATACATTGAGTCGTACAGGTGTCGGATATCAGTTTGTGGGATGGAGTTCCATACCTGGTGCACTTGGGTGGTGAATGCAGGGACGGTTAATGCTGGTTGTGGATGACGCTGGAGTTGTCGTCCAATAATGTCCCCTACGTGCTCGATTGGAGAAAGATCTGGTGATCTAGCAGGCCAAGGCAACATGTCGACACTCTGTAGAGCATGTTGGGTTACAACAGCGGTATGAGGGCAAGCGTTATCCTGTTGAAAAACACCCTCTTGAATGCTGTTCATGAATGGCAGCACAACAGGTTGTATCACTAGACTGACGTACAAATTTGCAGTCAGGGTGCGTGGGATAACCACGAGAGTGCTCCTGCTGTCATACGAAATTGCTTCCCAAACTATAACTCCAGGAGTAGGCCCTGTGTGTCTAGGCCGCAGACAGGTCATTAGCAGGCGTTCACCTGGCCTCCTAACCAACAAACGGCTATCACTGCGACCAAGGCAGAACCGGCTTTCATCAGAAAACACAACAGACCTTCACTCCGACCTCCAATGAGCTCTAGCTTGACACCACTCAAGTCGCAAACGGAAGTGGTTTGGAGTCAGTTGAAGGCACTGTACAGGGCGTCTGACTCGGAGCTGTCCTTGAAGTAACCGATTTGTAACAGTTCGTTGTGTCACTGTGGTGCCAACTGCAGCTCGAATTTCAGCTGCAGACACAGTACGATTAGCCACAACCATACGCCGAATACGACGGTCTTCCCACTCAGTAGTAACACGTGGCCGCCCGAAACCTGGTCTTCTTGAGGCAGTACCTTCCCTTGACCACTGCCTCCAATACTCATGCACTGTGGATACATTCCTACCAAGTCTTTCAGCAATATCGTGGAACGAAAACCTAGCCCTAAACCTAGTCTTCTCGTAGCCCTACAACACGACCTCGTTCAAACTCAGTAGGCTGTTGATAATGGCTTCTTCGTGTTCTCAGAGGCATCCTTGACTAACATTAACCCACTACGTCAAATCTGAACTGTAAATAACGATCATGAACCTTACAGCGCTTATTTAAAGCAAACCTCATTTGCATGTTCATAGTGTAGCTACTGGCGCCACACTTACTCGCGTAGCTCGAAATTTGAATCGACGTCATCTTTCAGTTGTATAAACACGCCTACCGAATTTCGTTTATCTAGCACAGCTCCTTCCTAGTGTTGGGATTTTTTTCCATCAGTGTACAATAAGCAAAACAGGTGTAAAACAATTGTAAAAGAGAACTTTATATCTTCAACAATTACTTTTTTAGAATTACCTTACTGAATGAAATTTGAACATAAAGTTATTCATATTTAATTGAAATTAAACGAAAATAATATTACTGGTTAACCAACTGATCGCCAAGACGGCTAGTTTTAAACAGAAGATTGATTTTATAAGTAACACCAACAAATTTCAAAACATACACTTAAATAAAGCAATTCTAAATTCAGTCTCCATTAAAAATAATATTTTCTTCTATTAAAAAATCCACTATTCGGATTACCTATTTTTTTCAATTAAGATCAATTTTATTCATATACATAAAAATATGAAAACAGAGTTTGTCAAAATATCAAAATTTGAGTGGTAAAAGGAACTCGGTTTTCATCTTGCCTGAACTCAAGAGAACAATAACATAGAATTTGTTCCTGAAATATGAGCACAAGACATAAGTCGAAAATAATTGTTTGGTTTAAGTAAAAATTATTTTCAAATTGGATCAACAGTGATGTTGCGTAAAGTTTATAAAAAATACAATGCATATTATCTCTGTCATCTGGAGTTATATTTTCTAAATTGAAATATCAATTTGTATATTTTGTAAATGAGTCATGCAATTTTTTAAAATAACCGTTTTGAATAGACATTCGATATATTTCTTAGAATATATCTCATTTTTTGAAGAAAATATTTTCTTCTCTATTCTTAGAAATACGAACATTTTTCTGTTCATCTTTCCTGACAATAAAAAAAAAAAATCAATTTCAGCAAACTGTGTGGCAAATTTAGAATCTTTCACCTGGGACACCAGAAAAAGAAAACTACCTTACCATTTTTTTCTTGGAATTTCATAAGTTTTCAGTTTGTAAGTAAAAAGGATGATGCACGAGAAAAAAAAACAATAGGCTGAGTTCAATTTAGTATTATTAATGTCCCATTATAAAGCAACATTACGGCTATTTTTGGACGGAGCTCTCAATTTTGAATCGTGGTCAGATGACAAGCATACATTTGAGCTGACACCTCCTACTCCCCACCACACCAGTGGGAGGACGTTTCGCCTGACGTATTTAACGAGCAACAGACCATCTTACATGGTGGTTCATCGGTGGAATTGAGTCTCGAACTTGAAACCCTACAATTTCGAAGCCGAGATTTTACCACCAGGCTTATTATTCAGTGGGAGGCCATATGCATAGGAAAAAAAAGAGGACAAAGTAATAAATTTCAACTGACTTTCTAGTACATAATTTCTATGACAGGGATTTCTAATTTACGGATTTCGAATCAATTTTAGGAAGGAGTTTTATAAGTTCTTGAATGTGCGCATATTTTTACAAAATTTGCAAAAATTTAATGTGATTTTAAAATTTTCATCAGTTATATATTAGAAATGTGATGAAAAATTAATAATCAAATATACAGAGTGTTCGAAATTAAAGTTACCCTATTCAGTATTACATACCACCTTAATTATTAATCCGGAAATTCAGAAAATTTGGGTACGCCTTAATGAAGGGATGGGATAGACATTTTGCTAAAAGAAAATTTAGTTCTAACTGTTGCCACTAGAGGGCTTATTATCAACTATTTTATTATAAGAATCACACATTAGCTCGGAATTAATCCATGCTCGATATGATGGCCACCATTGTCAGCATGTTCAACAGGAGAGCGTAGTGTCTGCGTTGAAATATTGAACACTTGGCGGCAAATACTGGCTTTAAAATCAGGCAACATTCGCGGTTGTCGCGGCCAACCCGATTTTCCAAATATCCCAAGAGCCAAAAGTCGCATGGCGTAAGGTCTGGGAATCGGGCAGGCCAAGCATTATTGAAGTGGCGGCTTATTACCTTCTCTTCTGTAAAATGTGTTTTCAGAATATTTTTTACACAATTTGCAGTGTGTGGATTCGCACCATCCTACATAAAAAGCGTTCGGTCAAGACACTGACTTGATTGTAGAGCAGGAACAACTGTATTCTCCAGCATCGATAAATACCACTCTTTCGTAAAAGTGCATGTACTGCACCTGATGGAGTTTGTTCCTCTAAGAAGTACGGGTCCAGAATAAAAGAATCCTTAAATCCACACCATACCATTATTTTCGGTGAATGCAACATGTAGGGTAAAGCTGGGAATGATCCGGCTTTAAAATCACACAATGTCTTGACCCACAGCTTTTTATGCAGGATGGTGATTTAAATTTTAGAACGGTGAGTCCAATAACCATATAACATTACTTTATGTGTGTAAAAACGAGCCTCCTATTCAGTCTTTATCATATAACAAATGGAATTCGTATTGAAAGGATAAGATGTGTAAGATTTTACTCTATCCAGTGATATATTGTATGCATTTCTAACTATTATTGTTATATAGAAATAAATATTTTAAATCAACTCCTTCTTTCTAAATAAGGTACATAATACATTTAAACAAGAGATGGATATATATTATACTGTTACGGATTTTCCTTCTATACTTATCAATCCGTCGGATTCGTTTACTTGTATAATGAGGTGTATGGTGTAGGAGATGAACAAAATGATCAGTCTTTTAGTAGACGATGCGACACAGAAGACGTTTATTTCCAGGAAGAAGACGGGACAGCACAAAGACGACCAATATTTACAGCGCAACTATGTACAGAAGACCAATATATACAACCGAGACGAACGCACAGGACAGCACACAGCAGCACTCTACAGAATACAGTAGTCCACAGACCGAAATCCATTAGTGACTAAATCCTCAGCTCATGAAGCTACTGGATAGGATTTAGCAAGAGAAGGAATCTTTCTGGGATTCTGTCTACGCTCACATAGATCTCTTCAAATGGCGTAAACTACTCTTCTGTTTCTTCTTGTTTTCGTTGCCGACTCATTGCTTCACACAACGGGACTAATCAGTTCAGGACTGCTCCGTTCTCGACGATGACACAACGGGCTGCAACACACGACGCCAGAATACGCCACTACAGCACTCCTTCATTTCTTCGGTATTCTTCCAGTGACTTCTCCGCTTCTCCTCTCATATCCTATTCAAGACCTCTCAATTCAGGTCCCCTCGATTGCTAACCACACCAGACCACACACTGCTGCAGCTTCTTGCCGGCCTTATATTGCAGCTGGAGATGGGGCTAAAATCTTCTTGATGAATAGAAGGATTCTGGACGTATATCGGCTCATAATGAACGAATCGGGAAATTCTCGATGTTTCGGGTATTATCTATTTTGTCACCAAAATCCCCAAATCCATCACAAAGTCGCTAAATGCACACTAAGTTTGTCGCCAAGGTCTAGGATCTCTAATGTGACCATTCTATATAGATGACTATAAATCAGTCTTTCTTAAGATGACATTACTGAAGCGGGGAAACAAAATTACAGGTTCGTAACAATACTTTTCATCCAACAAAAGGACTAACATTAGACAAACTGTGTAAATATATTTCCAAAGTCATATTCTAAGAACCATTACAATTGAAGTCATTACTTTCAAGAAACTTTTTATTACCTGCCATTTTATTCTAGGATGTGATTTTTCCATCAAAAATAGGAAAATGTTCGCTGCATTTTTCTCCTAATTATACTTCTTTGAAAACTTGACATTCTTATATGAAATTTGATATATTTTTCTGGTGCATTAAAATTAAGTTCCGAATCTAATGGTGAAAAATTTAATAGGAAAATATTTTCTTCTTCTTATAATATTATCCAGCAGTACTAGATAAATCGATTAAGGCGCCAAGAAAATTTCACTTTTTAAGTTTCTGATGCTTGGGGCTTTAAAGGTAATTACTTTTCAAAGTAAATTTCTTTAAAACTTGCTCTATTATCAAAAATTTATCTAACAGAAAAGATTATTTAAAAAAAATTCCGATTAAATGTTGTGGTCTTTTAATTTCGTTTGTATTTTCAAATATATATTTAAAATGCTTTTTATTCTGAAAATTAAAAACAAACAAACTGAAAAATCCTCTATAATATCATATTTGAGTTTAGTTGAATTCTAGTTTATGGTGACACTTTATCTCGGCAAGGATACCAACTATTCAAATTCGCCAAATAACCTGGATATTTCGCCGAACATATCCTGGATGGAAACAAATGTGGATTAAACAGTTACTGTCAGCCATTTTGATTTTTTAATTTGACGACTTGGTATTGTTGGTATCTTTGGCAATGGGAAAGCACACCTAAACTAGATTTCAACCTAAAATTATATAGTAGAAAATTTCAACAGAGCTGTTATCCTATGTATATTCCTGTTCACAAAATCAATATGGCGTCATCTACTTGGTTTGCTTTGTGTCTTCAGTCTCCGAATTCATCATAATATGAGGAGAAGTCGGTCCCAGAATCAAGAAGGGTGCAACAAAATCCGCAAGCAGGAGATTACTATTTCAGCACCGACCTGATAATACAAAGCAAAAATATATTTAGGACTTCCCATTTCCAATTAACTGAAAAAAATTCATATGGATTCACGATCTGAGTTGCAACATTACATATTAATTTTCATTTACTAATATCAATATGTTGCGAGAGACAGCATTCAAGTAAATACGGACATAAAGATCGCCAAACGGGTATCACATTGAAGGTTTTACCGACAGTTGAAATAGAACTGCAATTTGAAAGATGAAATCGTGCCTAAATGTAGCATTGTGCTCTTCATGATGTTTCAGTTATGACGTCACTCATGTATACCGTACGAGTACGGTCAGATAAATAAAAACATATTCTTTTAAAAAATTTCTTTTCAAACTGGATAAAAATATCAGACAATTGCGTTAAAATATCATATACAGTTAATTTCTTGGTTACCAGGGTCAGAAATAGGCAGTCTGAATGATAAAGAGCAGATATAATTCCAGAAATTTACATTTTAGAATTAAGTAGGCTTAAAAAACAGAGATACTTACAATCAAAAAATTCGATTTCTTGACTATAAAAAGTCTTTACTCTAAATGCAAGTGAAAAAAAAACAGGCAATGCAAAATAGAAAATGCATTTTTACTTTATTGTAATCGACACCAAAAATATAAATTTTTGATATAAATTAGAGTTGATTTTAATGATATTAAATATTTTAAACATTTATTAACTCTTTGAGACCCGATGATACAAAAATACTCATTCTTTTATGCATATTCAGTTAACCTTAACCACCATTCCTTTAATGATATTAGGAAATCAGTGAAACTATTTGAGTTCCACTCTACAACAACAAAAAAAATCCTTAATTCAACTATTCCTGCTTTGTTTCCTTTTTTGAATTACCCTATTTCTTTGTAACTAAAAATGAATATATTTTGATAAATATAAAAAAAATGAATTTCTGATTAACATGAATATTTTGGTTTTCTAAAAGCCTCTGCTTAAAATGCAAGTCCAAAAGAAATTTTCGAAACTATATTTGCCCATCCATGTGCTCAATAGATGAAAAATAAATTGAACTATACGAATAGCATAAAAAAGGATTAATATCTTTGAACTCAGGTTTATATATTGGACGATTCAAAAGAGAAAAGAACACATTTAAAAATATTTTTAATGAATAACAGTAGGTAAAGATGCCACATACGAGGCAACACTGAGTAAAGCAAAGCTCAAAGTTTTATTCTATTTTATTTTTTTATTTTTGCTTTCGGCAGCTGCGATGCTGAGTTCTCTTTGCTTATGAGAAAATAGCAGTGAGTCCGGAAAAGTCGATTTGCATACTGCAATCTGCAAAAAAATGATTCTGTAGTTTCATTGCAACTGGCTTTTCTTTGAAAGTTCAAAAAAAGAGACACTTTGGCATACAGTTTTGGCTCACAATGAACACAAGAGGCTTATATATGTGATAGGAAAAATACATTTTGTTCTCAGATCATCAAACAAAAATATTGAGCTTAAACTGCTTTCTAACATATTTTTGGCAATCAACAAGCAAGCGATGCAGAATTTAGGAATCAACAAAATGGCATGTAGTAAAAATTTAATACTTTCCAGCAAGATGCTTTTTAGTTTCCAAGATCCTTGAATTTTAAATGCTACAACAGCGAATGCTATGGCCAGGAACTAATTATTTCATGGATGGTGAGAAATAAACTTTCGATTCGTCGTTCTTCACATTACAATCTGTATAACAAATTATTACAGCAGATAACTTTTTAGCTAAGGACCCATTACTTCATGTGCTGCAAGAAATAGCCTTTTTATTTGTCGTTCGTCACCTGACAATTTGTATGATCGAATTATTACAGTTATAACTAAGGACCCATTACTTCAGGTGTGGTGAGAAATAAATTTCCGATTCATCGTCCGTCACATTACAATCCATGTGATCGAATCGTTACAGCAGATAATTCTATAACCGGAAACAAATTAACTCATGTGTGACAAGAAAAAGTCTCGTTTTTTATCACATAAGAAATTGTATCTATGCTGAAATCGTATAATGCTTGTTTATTTCCTCTATCCAGTGATATATCATCGCATGTGTCTTTGAGTATGGTCGTAGATAAGATATAAATATTTTAAATCTACTCATTCTTCTTGAATTACACTGTTGTAAAATGTAATTTTTCTATTCGTAATCAAAAATTTCAGAATTTAATAAAAGAAATAAAAGCGTTTTTGCCTTTTTATTTTTACAATACGCAATATAATTTTAGATTAAAATGTGTTTGCTTCAAAGATTTCATTATACTTATTTTATTATGTTTTTTCATCTATTCAGGCTAAAAATAATTGCTTCTTAACTAAACCAATTACATCACAATTTCTACAAATATTCATTTCTTCTCTTCAATTTTAATGAACCACATTTACACTAAGAAAGTAATAAAAATATTTTTTTCACTCATTGACTTTAAAAAAAAGAACTGTTGCCATTCCGCAGTTAACCAATTTCTTCCGGAGGCAAAAAAGAAAGAAAAAGTTCAAAGCAATCAGAGTTAATTGTTCGGGACTAATCAGATTTTCTGGCCATGTCGTTTGGTCGCTTCTTCTCAGCAAAAAATTCCAAATGATCCTAAGCTGAAAGATTTTATTTGTACACTGCTTGCTTCTCCTTCAAAGTCTTTTGTGATAAGCCACTTGATTGAATTAAGTGAAACTTCTTAGTATTTAATTATTTTCTCCATGTTAAATCAATCGAATACTTTTTTCCTCAATGGATAGTTTAGGATTGTTCAAAAACATGAAAGCTTTTTTTTGGAACATTTCTGCAATGTCGAGCCTGAATAAAAGAAAAGCCGATTTTGTTACATTGAATAGCGCTGCTTCTTTGTAATATAGAACAACTAACAATGAGTTGAGTTGTTTATTGAGTTTCGTTTTTTTAATGATCTTTCCACAATTAGGATGTCATTTAATAAATGAAATTCATATAAACGGTTCCAAATAATAATTAGGTTAACTACATTTTAATGCATGCAAAGATTATTTGTTGTTTAAAGAATTGTAACTTAATTGTACATATCAACCATTAATCAATACTTTATTCATAAAGGCATCATTTATCAATAAAACTGATCTTTCAATTTAATTTATGAGATGCTATTATTTAAACATCGACGATTTGCTTGAAAAAATAGACAATCATACATTAATGAAATTGGAAGAAAGTTATAGTTTGTTTTGCTTCTGAAGTTCAACAGCGACGTTTTAAATTTCAACGAGAACGTAACTTACTTTAATATTTCTTCTCATAATAAAAATGATCGTCTGTCAAGTAACTGCTCTGGGTTTCTATCAGTCCATTTACTGAACGATTAATTACTAAATGGGACGAATATATATATATATTCTGCAGAATTGAAATACTCAGCTCAGAGTGATTTTTTGAAACCAAGTAGTTTCTATGACAAGAGAAAAAATACCAGATCATTTTTATGTCACATTAAGTTTTTTTAAAAATCTTTATATAAATTTTCAAAGATAACAATTTTACCTATTTTTAATCAATTTTTAGAATACATTTCATTGATAATTTTCAGCAATGCATTTTTATCATAAAGTGAAACTGTTCGCCGAGCTCATAACGTAAGAAAAGGTATGTTTCACTCTACAGAACTAGGAATTGCAATATCGGACCAAAAGTTCAATATCGGAATTCAATATTTTTTAGATCTTAATACCAGGATTCCGGTTTTAAAACCGGTAGTAGAAATTTTAGAAAGAAAAAAAAAACAGGTGTTTTTTTGCTTAGTTTCCCAATTTTATTAGAGAGTGTAAATATCACAAAAACAAATTTGTTACTCATAAACTATAAAAGTATATAAATAATCACATCTTATTTATATAAATCCCCAAAAAGTTACAAAAAATCCTTATTCAAACTGTGGTACTAACACAAATTTTTGAAATCTGGTCTTAAAAAACATAATGTACCCGTCTTACTGTTATCAAGCCGGGAATGTAATATTCTGAAAGTATTTCCAGCTGTCGAAAATGCCCTTTCGGAACTACATTAATGGGTGGTACTGTTAGCAATGTGCGATGTTTTTTTCCAAGTATTTACTTCTAAATCCATCATCTTCAAATAAATTGGTTTCACTTCGGATGCTTTTGGATATAGCTGATTTCTGTATTGTAGTTTGGTTTGTTGAAATTCTTTTATTTATCGCTAATTCTATTTTTTATTCACTAGATAATTCCTTTTCAATATCGACATTAGTGCCATCATAATCCTCGATAACTGTACCGAAAGGAAATCAAACTATTCTTAAAAAAATTAATAACATAACAAAATGAAACATTTTAATACAAAAAAGATCATTATTATTTCCACGATCATTAAGTAATCCATTAAAATTATTATTCCAACATCATTTACAAAGTTTAAGAATAGAAATTTTTCATTTATTTTTCATAATTTAATGTTTAAGTCCCTTATATTAAATAAAAATTGTTCTGAAATATTTTACTGTGCATTAGAACCTTATTCCACCTTATTACATTTTCCATTATTAATATTAATTTTCTGTAATGTTTGCTCCTCATAAAACGGCCAGTCATCATTGTTAGATGTAAATAGCTCCTCTCGATTTTGTCGAAAAAAAAACGATCCTAACGAAGGCGCAAAAGCGTGGAGGGTTTTACAATCCGTTGTCAAACAGTATTTTATCCCCCTTCTTATTGTAAGATGCAATTTTGTATTCACAGCTTAATTCATTTCACCTTTAGGGAGATAAAAACAAAACCGTATATTATGTTGTTATTTTGATGACCCCTGAATTTATAGCAGAGACAATTTAAAAACTTTATAATGAATACAAAAAAAAGGTATTTAAACTTGTGAATACCGGTATTACAAAATTGTACAATTGGTTCAAAATACCAATTTTCGGTATCCCGGTATACCGGTATTGCGATCACTATACAGAACATACTAATAGCCAAATTTGGAATAGATATACTTTGAAAAATGGGTATATGCACTTCGGAATATTTTCTTAATTTTAATTAATAAAAAAGTTTTACGCTTTTTCATCCTAAGAGCTTAATCTATTACTGCATTTTTCAAACGAGAATTTCACAAAATTTTAAAATTATGAAAATATATGCACCATGTTAAGTTAAAAATGTTCTCTACTTTATATGTTAATTTTGAGGTCTATTTAATTTATCTGATTGAAGTTAATAATTTATCTCAATATTTAATTGAGTTTAAATTTATCTTTGCTGCTACAAATATTTATACTGAATTTGAAAATGAAAGTACGAAAAAGCCATTTGCTCCATGTTAAGTAATTTCTATATGAAATTTTTCATTATAATTTTTTAAAATTTGTATTATAACTGCAATTATTTAAATATGCAAAGTTAAAAAAGTTTTAATGTGCATTTATTTTTAGTACTATTTTAGTACATTTTTTGAAGTATATTTGGGTGTATAAAAATATATTATAGACCTGATAATTTAAATATTGCTTTCCTATAATAGAACATTGAATTATTTTTATCATACAAATATGGTCTTCTTAATTAGCACTCTGAGATACTACATAAAGTAAGAAGCACGTTTTATAATACAGGGTGATCAGCGAATAAGTCCTGATTTCACAATTAAATATCTCTACAACAAAGATCAATAGAATCATGCGGAAAATTATACGTTTCTAAGCAAAATTGTAAAAATGCTGTACAAAAGTTTAGAAAATTTATTTACGAAAATCGTTAACAGATGGCGCTCTAATCACAATGCCCGTAGACGCTTTCAGTGTGATGTCAAAAATGAGAAATGACTCCCGATCTGACTCCTTGTGACTTCTTTCTGTGGGGTGCATTGAAAGACACTGTCTATAAAAACAATCCCGCCACTCTAGTGGAGCTTGAATCGTTGATAGGTGTTGCATGTGATGCCATTTCCGTTGAGACATTGCAAGACGTGATGTCAAATTTCATTATTCGATTACGCCACCTCATTGTTTCGAACGGTGAACATTTTGAAAAAAATTGTGTTTTGTTTGCATAGACCGCATCACTTTATTGTTTTTTTAAGACTCCTTTCAGAGTAAGAGTTTTCAGCGCAGAGTGCCATCTGTTAGCGATTTTTGTAACTAAATTTTCTAATTTTTGTACACTATTTTTACAGTTTTGCTAATAAACGTACAGTTTATCGCATATTTCTGTCGATATTTTTTGTAGAGATATTTAATTTTGAAATCAGGGCTTATTCTCTAATCACACTGTACAAGCCAGACTTCAAAACGAACAATTCTGCTTTTTACACTTAAAGTTTTAATAAACATGCCCAATATCTCTAAGAAAGTTGTTTCACTTGTGAACTGATTTAAAATAAAAATTCAGATTTCAATTAAGATGCTTGAAGATGCTTAGCATGACAAATAAAAATATGTAAAGCTTCTTAAGTATTAAAATTTACATTTATATCAAATTGGGAAGTTCAAAAATTCTTTGAAGTTAAAGCCGCTATGCGCAAATCTCATCTTCAAATGAAATTCTTTCTGACCAATAATTACGATGGAACAGTTGGGCTATAAAAAAAGATAACTATTTTATAAATAACGGAAAATTTATACTTGACCTAGCAATATATATGTATAATTATTTGATTAATCACATAACTTTTTTATTTTACTTTTAATCATCACGTTTATATTTCATGGATATTAGTGTATAAATCGATGTTATTAAATAAAAAGAATAAAACAATTATCTTTTAAAATTTTATTCAGATTTTAAACTTTAGTCTGAAATATTGTTACATGAATAGAGTTTTATCATCAACAGTCTTATTTTTATTTTCTTCTTAACATTAATTATAATAAAGATAATAAGATACTTAAGTAAATATATAAATAAAAATGAACATTACCAATATCATTATTATTTTGTCAATACGAAAATGTGTAAATGCAGTTAAGAGAACAAAAAAGTTATTGTTGCAAAATATATTAAATTATTAAAAAAAATATACCGAAATAAAAGTCCTATTTCTCCTTTAAATGATTCAAAAACGGTTATAGAGAGAAAATATGCTCCAAAGTTAAATTAGAAAACCAACTGAATTTTAATTAAAATTCTAATTATGATTTCGAAATAACGTTTTCCCCAAACACCTGTTCTATAAGAATTAAATATATACCATACTATAAGAACTCGCACGGCGTTGCCTGGGGTATGACATACAGGAAGAAAAATTAAATTTAAACTTAAGTCCAGCCTCCACCCGACATGACATGGCCATGTTACGCCACATCAAACAAGAATAAAATATATTTAGAAATCATTAAAAATAGCTACAAAACAATTTTAATAGAACGAAGCTTTTTGTCATTTAGTGTGTGTCAGCCAAGGCTGGATTTCCTTCCTTTCGCTATAATGAGATTTGAATCTTTGTTTAAAATCAAACACAAGCAAAGAAACGTATCGCATATGCATATCACAGCTTTAGCAATTCGCACATGCCCAGATTGAGGTTTTCACGAATGCTTGGAATAATTAAAATCACAAATATAAACCCCTGTTTTAAAATTTGACATGATTTTAATGTACTTATATCTTTCCCGATAAATTCTCCAGAAAATGGTACAGATATCACTAATTTCCGTTAACTAACTAACGAGCTTATGCCAATCAAATAAAAAGACGCTTTCAGGATAATTCATTTTATATTATGTATATATTTTGGAACTGCTCACTGTATTGAGTACCTTGTAGAAATATTTAATGACTTTTTTTTATCAGCATGCACTTAGTATTCAGCTTTGATTCCATTTCACAGATATTATGACATGTTTATAAATATTATCATGCTAAAAATGCAGATTGTTTTAACGATATCCTGTAGGTGATAGTTCAATTGTCGTTATTATTTAAAGTGTTTTCGCATCTTCTTCACGGCATGCTTTGTTTCTCTGAAAATTAAACAGCCTGTTCAAATGAGATGAAATTCTATTTTCTTATTAATAAGAATTTTATTTCATGCTCTAATTTTTCCGGATCCAAATATCATCTGGAACTTTAAACTCATTTTCCAAATATAACTCTTTTTAAGATTCGCGATTTGAAATAGAATAAAAACCCCTTGTTGCTCAGAATGTTTTCATTATTAAAAAACATTCATTTTGATTATTTAACATAAAATGTTATTCATAATAAAGAAAAAATATTAAAAATTCACTAAGTTCTCTTATAGAGGATAGTACATACATAGTACCTCCAAGTCACCGATTCAAACTTAATATAACACATCAAATGGCATTTCTTACTAGTAAACCAATTCATTAACTCGTTTAAAAAATGATGATGATGGTGGTATTGTGTCCTCGTTATCACGAAAACAGAGTTCAGTAATTTCCGAGGGTCAAGACCATTGAGCAATTGAGGGCTAGAAGTCGAACATCTAGCAAATAGGAAGAAGGCACTTACGTTTTCACTTACACAATCCCTTTTTACAGGAGGCGGGGTCTCTTTCACATGCCTTACAGATGAAACAGAGGGTGAATAATAACTATACCCGAGCCAGGACTCAAATGCGGGGCATTCAGATCATGCGAAAACGCACTGCCCGAAGGCCAGAACATCGGCATTAAAAAGCAATAAATCCTGTTATTAAAAATACGTAACATTACTAAGTACAAAAATTCATTGCGTCACAAGTTGCGTCAAACTTAATTATAACAGCACTCAAAACTTATTAATGCATTTTGATTTGTATTTTTTTCATTTATTTAAAAGTATTCACTTCATTTCCGTTGGTTCTTTGCATTGCCACCTAAATAAAATAAAATAAAAACTTTACATAAAATATTGAAAACCTTCAAATGATATATTAAACTGTATGACAATGAATAATTTGAACTTTTCGAAGTGGGTTAACATAAATCCCAGCATGCATAAAATGATAAACAAAATCACCTCCGGTTTTAAGCCACCTAGACTCAAAGAGTTAAATGGTATATTCCACACTCAACTCGGTCTTTGCTAACAAGGTTTTGAAGAAATCCTCCAATTTTGAATTAATTTTGGAAATTTCAATCAACATATTTATTTATGGACTAATTTAAATAAACCCAGTAAGCAGAAAACACAACCAAATTAAATATTTTCTCTTCATGTATTAAATTAAATTTATCTTATTCTATTTTCCTCCAATGTCTTAAGTAATTGACTCTGTTCACAGTCATTAAAAATGAATCAAAGGTTTAGTTTCAAATACCTCATTATACAAGCATTCAGCCTTCTTAAAACAAGGATAATTTTTCAGTTCCAAATTAAATAAATAATACTGCCCTTTTGGAGTAACAAATGTTGTCTTTTATTTTCAGGGCATGAAAGATTACAAAGAAACAATGTTCATTGTTTTTTAATAATACTGTTTGTTTTCATGACCTTCAACTTTTAATGGCGCTATCTTAAGCCAAGCTCTTATTCTAATTCTCAGCTATCCTAAGCCAAACTCTTATTCTAACGTTGTTGATTTTTGAATGGATTCCAAGAAAAGATGTTCAATTAAAATAAACAAAAGACCTTTCCTTTTAATTACTTTACCCATTTTATGAGAAAAGAAACTTTGAGAATACTTTCAAATTCATAAAATTTCTTCTATTATGGGAAAAAAGAAGGCAGATTCAGATGTTAAAATGAATGCAAAGATCGTTTGGGAAAAAAATTAGAGGTAAAAAAAATTATGAAAAAGCATTACCCTTTCGCAAAATTGTGTTTTAAAGTAGGCATGATACAGTGATAAAAATGGGTAGTTTATACAGAACTTCTTATTTGCTGCATCACGACTGTTTACCAAGGAATAATACATGTCTAAATTAGTAATAACTTCCTTATAATTAATTATTTTTCATAGACATGCTAAATCGGTTATAAAATGAAGTTTTTTAGTTGACTTTGAACGTGCTATCTCTTTCAACTCTAGATGTCTACAATGATGGGTATTAAAAGAAGGAAAACCAAAACTACAGCAATGAATGAAATTGATTATTTCGAATGATACACGATTAATGCATGCACACACACTTTATAAATAATATCTATTTGAAAGTTTTGTGATAAAAATTGAATTTTTTTATCCTTCTAGGGCTATTTTTAAATGTATTAAATAATATCTGCTAATAGTAAAATATAATGAGTTGTTGTGTAAGTGTTTTTGTCAAAACAAACGGTTTGGTTTAGAAATATTGCTCAATCGAGTGTCCTCATACAGTGGAGGATGAGAATAAGAAACTTGTTATTTTGTTTTAAACATTAATTATAAATTTAATCGAGAACTAATTGTGAATTCATATTTTTTCCGTGATAATTCCCTAAAAAATAGTACATAACACAAAATTTAACATACATTTAAAAATAAAATAACTTTTTAATGAAATTATTTTAGTCAACAAGGACATGGTTTCATGAAATTATTTAAAAAAAAACACTTTTGCAGAAGATATAACAACAGTTATTACATTGCAATAAAAATTGTTTTCAATGTTTCATGAAATATTTCATCGTTTGATTTTCTTCCATCGTTGAAATGCAAGAAAAAAAGATTCTGTTCATTTTTTCCTTCAGTTTAGATGAGAATAAAAAGTTAAATACAGACAAAGACAATGTACAATTATAAAATATACTATCAGGACACTTAAGTGTTTAATGGTTCATCAGCGAACTTCCTTCAATCAAATTGTCAATATATTTTTCTCACACGGTGACATTTTGTTACAAAATTCCGAAATAGAAAGGCTGGACATTTCTTCAGTTAGAAGAGGAAAAAGAGTTGATATTCCTCTTTGAAGTACACTCCTATTCAGAGAAAGAAAAAATCAAGTACAATCAGAGTTAAATGTTTTAAGCTAATCAGATCTGCTGGCCAGTGTTTCGTGGGACAAAACAACAACTACTCTCAAACATCCTAAACTAGAATCCCTTCTTTGGCCATAGTTTATTTATTGATTATCTGAGATAAGATTCTTTGTTGAGTTAAACATGAGTTCTCGAAAATTGCTTTTTCTTATGTTTTATCGAGAAAAAAGTTTTTGACAAAAGATATTTTTCAGAATGATCTTGAGCATGAATGAATCCTATTTTGAAAAGATTTCTGCACACATGAACTTTAATGAAAAATATTGATATCTTGGAGCAGTACTCAAATTCTATTATTAAATACATTTAAATCAAAGTTTATTATCAAAAATATGATAATTTAATAGGACATTCCTATTTCTTGAGTATTAGAATGCTATTTGCTCCAAATAATATCAAATAAAATACAAAATCTTTAAAAAAATACGAAAATCTTTACAAGAGAATAAGGAATTGAATATAGAAAAATTATTTATGTTAGAATGTTTCTTATTTATTTATTTGTCAATTTCACTAGATATATAGTTCCGTTTTCAATTTCAGTTCTAATAATTGCCTACATTTTTTTTTTCAATTACAGGATAGAAAAATGTATTTTGCTTTCAAAGCAATAAATAGAAATCACAAAAGGGTTCACTGAAATCTATTAATAAACGAAATGAAACTGCTGACGCAACAAATAAAAATATCAAACAAAATAAAAGAGAGATACATTATTATTTGCAAAAAAAAAATTCTGTTAGTAGATTGAAAGGCAAATCTATTTGCAAAACGGCGACGTGCATAATGATAATTTGCAAATTTCCCTAAAAATTTATATTAATAAATTTGAAAGTTATTTGGAGTTTGATCCCCAGGGAATTCTCTGTGAACGCTTTATGCTCTTATGGTAATTCAATACTGATTTGCTGTTTGTATAATACGTTTTACTGCAAGTACTGTTTCGACTAAGTTTTGATACTATACTATGTGCAGTACAGTGTACATTCGTGTAGAATAAAGATTAGAATATTTATACCTTACCCAGTATTGGGGGAGGGGGCTTTTTCTTCATATATCCATCATATGAAAATTTTCATAACAATACATAGATATATTTTTTTATTCAATGTTTATTATTCTTTCCTTTAGTGTCGTTTCTAACAAAAAAAAAAACATTTCTGCGACGTTGAAGAGGACTGCAAGTTTCGCTAGTAAAAAATTACTTTGGGTCTCTCATGTAAGTTTTTGAATTATGAGAAATTTATAAACGTTAGTTCCTGTATTTTGAAAAATTGTAAAAAATTCAGGAGCTAAAAATTCTGGAAAGTGGAATTCCGGCATCCAACATTTTAATTCTATTACTTGGTCAACAAATTTCGAACACTTCTAAGTATTTTAAATGAAAAATGATTCAAATATATTTCTTAATTAATTTTTAATGAATTGTTTTTACAAGTGAGTTTTAAGACTTGTTTGGCCGATCTGTTGAGAGAAGTTTTACTTTTTCGGTGATTTTGACTATAATGAAATCAAGAATAATATTTTTTTCTTTTATTTGTATTTGTTGTTATTTTTTAATTTCGATCTCCTGCAGATTGTCAGATATAAATTAAGAAAAATTATTAACGAAATCTGGTACTATTGTTTAATTTCGCTTTCGTAAGTTTATTTTATGTTATTGTGATTTTAATTTTAGTGATAGTCAGCTCCATGTAGGTATAACGAGTGATAATTTATCACATCGCTTATACACACAAAAAAAAAGAAAAGTTTCATTACTTCTATAGAGCTCATTCAAAATGCCTTCATATTCTATT
>JAPMOQ010045887.1:1543869-1652628 GCA_026543055.1 Argiope trifasciata | reverse complement strand
TCATAGTTTTATGTTAATGAGGGTTTGATCTCATTGGCAAAAATCCTCTCTTTGCAATGCTTTAAGGGTTTTGTTAGTATCAACTTAAAAAAAGAAATTTCTCAATTGTCATTCTTATTTTCATTGTTGAAATACTGTTGAAGCTTTGATTCCGTTGACATACATCTTATCTTGGCATCGCTTTAAGGATTTCTTTAACATTAACATATCTCCTCGGAGGCACCTCGAAATGAGGATGAGTGGCTTCCGGTATGGTAGTTGGATCTCGCCAACCCTCTGGATTCAATAATAGGTAGGGTCACTGACCCTCCCATCGATGGCGGGACGTACTTCCTAAGGGGAGGACTGTACCGTGACCGATGATGGCCTCTTAGGACTCAACCAGATGGTCCTTAGAACTGTAGCGGTGGTGCGGTCATTTGGTATTTCGTGGTTTATCCGTGTGCCTTCAGGTCGGTGGGAGGTCAGTAATAGGACTTAACATTAACATAAAGAAAATAAAAATGCTTTTAAGTTTTAAGTTTATTTTCACTGATAAAACACAATAAACCGTTAATTTTTTGAAAAAAGGATCAATTCTATTAATTTCTATTCAAGAAGATTCTATCAATTTGCTATGAAAACAAATGTCATTAATTATCACTAAAAATTTTACTCTATTTTTTTCAAATTGCTTTCAGTGATGATTGATGGTGTTTAGATTCCATAATTTTCATATACCTCATAAATAACTTTGTAGAGTTTTATCCGAAGAAGAATTTCTTTTTTATGTTTCTAGGAAGAAAGATCTATTTTATATAAATCTCACAATCTTTTTCATATTTTTTTCGGTCAGTTTTTAAAAATCTTAACATGATAGTTGTTTAGTAGCTGGCAAATATTGCCTTAAGAATATATCATGTGGCATACATGATGAAATGTTTTTCAGAAAGTTCTGCAGACGGAATCAACAAGTTCGACGTATAGACCTTTATTGTATAAATTATTTCTCACTAAGAGCGTGTTAAATGAAATTTCAATTATATATATATATATTTTTGGTTAGTTAATAATCAAAATTTACAATCATTTCTCTTGTTTATTTCAAAGCATATTACTGAACAAAAAGCTTTTTAAACCAAATTATTATCAAAAAGTAGAAAATTTCAAAAGTCAAACAACAAAAGTCAAAATTTCAAGTACATAAAACGAGATTAAATTTTATTTTCTCCAGTTTTTTTTTTTTTATATTACTACTCTCAACGTTCGGAGTATAATTCAAGTTTGACGTTATTTATGTGAAGGACAAATTCAACAAGAATATAGAAACTTTCTTATTATGCTAAAAATTAAAAAAAAACTGAAATAATAAATTTAAAAATAATAAGAGCGAAATCTTTTACAAAGTTTACTCAATGGTTGTACATAAAATATTGTTGATGCATTTCAAAATTAAATCTGCTTTTATAAGAAATGAAATTACGATGACAAATATACATACTATATGAATCAGTATAATAATTGAAAATAAAATCTAACCAATTTAGTCTTTCAATACTTTTCAGAAAGTATACATCAATGTATGATATGTTTGAACAAATTAAAATTTGCAGTGATTTTAACTTCGTGCAATGGTTTCAAATTACAATAATAATAAATGACTGCGTAAGTTGAAATATAAAATCTGAATTTGCATACAATCGTCAAAAATGTCAGACAAATCCGGAAAAACTAGTAGAAATTATTATTATAATCGCTAGATAAAGTCAATAAATACGTAATCTGATTTCATCGCACCAAAGAACTTTAATGGTTTTAATTTTTAGTTTATTATCTTTTATAAGTATAACCTAGAACTGATGAACTCACGTGCGTGACGTAAGAATTGCTAAGAATCAGACAAATCTATTTCGATAAATTAGCGGATAGAGATTAACCAAAGCCTGCAAAACCTGGTTACATTTCATAAGATCAAGTGATCATTTATGAGAACAAATTCGTCAACATACATTATGAGAAATCTATCAGTAGAAGAATTAAACGGAATTGTATTCACTAAATCACAATACTTTTATGTGACCCTTTCTAAGTTTTATAACTTTCTTTCTCTCCATTAATATACTCGTGTATCTGAAAAAGTTTAGACAGTCGAATTTACCCACTACCTGTTCGTCAGAGCAACTCTGTTAATGAGAGATTAAAAAACATTTTAAAGATCTCTCCTACATGTAAATGCTAGAGAAACTAAAACCTGCAGATATTGTAAATTTACAAAGGGAGAATGTATTTATTTATGAATTTATTTATTCTCAAGAATTATATTTAACATTTTTACATTAACTCATTTAACATTTTACATTATTTTTTTTAAAATTACATATATGCGTTTGCAACCTTTCGTACAGCGTAACAATAGTAACAACGTAATAATAGTTGCGATAACGAGGAATGTTTAGCAAAAAACGAAAATAAATGCCTTTTGTAAAGAATTTTCCCTCAAACTATGTTACTAGAGCCAGAAAAAGGAAAACAAATATATAGATGAAGAAGTAAGAAGATAAGGAGTAACTGGAGATTTAAATAGAGAAATATTTATAATAATATGCATTGCCTCTTTCCTCCTGTTCCTTTAAACTCTAAATAAAATAATTCTTGAAAAAAATCTGCTTTTTAGCTTTTAAAAATGCTTTGAAAGAAATGGTGATAAAAAGTTTTAAAGTTTATGTTAAACTCACTTGAGAATAGAAAAATGAATTCCCTTTTTCAAAAAAATCTCCGGCTATTGCATCTTTTAACGCATTAAATTATTTCTTATGAAATTTTAAGCGTTTTGAAACTAAAAGGATTAGAATAAAACGAAATGATTAAAAATGTTGATCTCTAAATGGAATCAGATTTATTAATTCAAATTAAGTGACATTTGTGATATTTGGTGAATCAGTACACAATTTACATTCTGTTTACGGAAACAATTTCTTTAAAATGCCGTGGTTTAGTAGAGTCGACTGAATAAATAACTTTAAAGAATATTTATACTGACAATCACTGGCTAATACAAGAAATTTTAATGATCTATATTACGAAATAGTTCAGCACACTTATAATAATTCAATAATATCAAAATTATCTTTGATATAAATTTGCCATTCGTATTTTATACATAGTAGGTGAATTCAAACATGAATTTTTTTCCTATAAAATATTTGTGACAGAAATTACTTATTGATAGTATTATTGATTTTTTTATATTAATAAAAATTATTTTCTTCTTCCAATATAACATGGTAGTAGAAACCAGCGGATGTGATTCTCATCAAAACTTTTAGCGCATACTCTTAAACGAGGAAATTATCTTTCAACTGGCATAAAATAGTGGATTTTTTGTAAATTTGTGAATGTCTTACCTTCGATTGGCTAACAATGAATTAAAAATATAAATTTTGGCGTTAATCTTTTGAATCTAGAGTGTGAACTTTGACTTAATTCTTGCATCCGATTTGTACGTTAATGCCCAAAAATTACATATAAAGTTTGGAAGTCTTGTTTTTTAACCGACTGAATCAAAATTATTGCTAACTACAATTACAATTAAAAATCATATACAATTTTTTTAAAAAAAATTGAATTATTATCCCACATAAGCGAAAATACCTTTCGGCAGGCAATAAAACCCTTGATTGATTTGGCTCAACACGTGACATAAATTTGAATTAAATGGAATGAATAAATAAAAACTTGATATAAAATTGAATTAAAATACCTACATGAAAGTTTGGTATAGATATAAAAGTGAACCGGATTTTACTTACGTTTTTTGAACTACCCCGTTTGCGTAAGTATGCAAAAGTACATACAGACAGGCAATCAAATTTTTGATGGATTTTTATCAATATCATTCTTTAAGTGTTTTAATCACCTTGCTCATTATATCTGAACAGACAGACTATCTACGAAGGTCTCTAGATAAAAATTTGGTAGAATGATACAAATGAAATGACGCATATTAAATTTCCTTCCTACGGAACAAAGTGCTTTTGAGTTATCGTATACTTATACAGATAGAAATAACATATGAAATATGCTTTTTGGACTCATAGAGGTTGTCAAAAATGTGGAGATTTGTAAAAATGTCGAGTTAAACTATTTGTGGATTAATATACTATCTCTCTATACAATTCGTATACGAGAAATCAGTAAAGAGATCAAAATGTTTTTTTCAGTTGATAAAGCTTCAACTATTTCATTAGACCTTGTTTAATGCGAAGAGGGAATATATTTTTCTTTAAGTAAGTATTTAAAATAATATTTAGATCATCAATTTTAAGGACAACTCATAAAGTCAATTGCTTTTAACCTTACATTTACATTTTATGAGCTCTATCATTCCAAAAATACTCACATGCAATATCTTAAATTAGTTATCCAGAAATTTGGCAAAATGTTAAAAATAGTTTATGCTCACAAATGCAACAAACTTCATTTTGATTATCAGAAATGCGTGATAAAAAATCATTATATTAAGTGATAAATGTATAGCTATATTGTTTAATTTAATGTGATGATAACATTCAGAAGCTTGCAGATTCTACATGAAAAAAAAATCACCAAAGCTTTCTTATTAAAAAGAATACAACAGAAGAGGAAATTTAAAACCAAACTTTCGAATACATATAATTTATAATGGTTATTCATATCATCTGATTTCTGAAAGCTCTAAACTGCCCTTTAACCCATTAGATGCGTATATTATTGTTTTAAGTGGGACATTGTTTTTTAGCGTCTAGAGCATGTAAGCATCTAAAATGATAGAAAAAAAGATACAGCATATGAATAATTTTCACTAAATTATCTTCCTAATATAGATTTCTTTTTCTATGAGTCCTATATATTATCTTAGGCATCTAAGTAAAGGAATTGCTCATTCAAAGTTAAAAATCAAGATACTATCAAGTTAATTGTGTTTACCGAAGATAATTTACAATACAGTCTAATAAGAATCCTTTATGGACTCGATAAATAGGGTCCACACTTCCAACACTTTGCGCATAATGTTTAGGCCTTAACTTGCGGCCATGCATTTTTCCTGCGGACAATTACCGAGTGATTCAGCTCCTCAAAGATTTTCATAATGAAAATAACTCTTTATGGGAGAGATGAAGAAAGTACTGCTTTTCTATTGCCAAATGTTTTCTGCTGTAGAAAAACGTTTATCTAAATTCTTTTATTTATTATGTGGTTTGATGTTACTTAATTTATTGTAAACATACCAAAAAGAGGTATTTGTTTTAAATTTGGTACCATAGCTTATAAAATCCCTATTCTTAAGCGCAAATTATTCTTATTATTAAATTTTTGAGATGTTACAAAATAGTTATTCAGTTATCACCTCCATATAAATTTTTCATTCCGCTAAAATCAAATATATATGGTAACATCATTAAAAGTTCATTGCCATATGGTAAATTAAGAGGAATTTTATCACTATTTGATAAAATAAGACTGGATGAAATTTGACTACATTTGGCTCAAAAATCTAAAATTTCAGTATTTAAAATGAGAACAGTGAACAATGGGAATGAATTTTGATTCAATGAGTAGCATGTTCTGATATCAGAGATGGTCTTTTAGCATTAATGCTTCGTGCTATCATGTTTTTTTTTATTAAATTTTTGGGTTCAATATTATTGTTATTTTTGGAGATTTTTTGTAAGACCCAACTTTCGATTCTAATAAATTTGGATCACATGATTGTCGTTGTTGTATTTTGACTGTTTTACGCCATGTTTGTGGGCAGTAGCTTCTGATGGTGAAGTCTCCTGTGCACCCGAGGGCAGAAGTCTCACTTCTAGATCATACGAAGATGGCTCAAACACACTTGTTTTTACAACCCTTTTTTGTAGATAAGCTTATTCACGCACCTCACGGATAGAATACATGGTAGGGAACAATCATGCCCGAATCATGGGCTCGAACTCGGGACTTCTAGATCACGAGGAAGACGCGCTACCCATAGGTCAAACACTGCAGAATTATATGATTATATAACAAAATAAATCGCATGTCGGATGCGAAATATTTATGACAACAATTAATTCATTATATCTCATTATGATTTTATAATCAACCTTATATTTATGGCTCGTATAGCAAAGCATTTTGAAGCATCAAATTATGAGATACATCTAAAATAAGTTATTTTCATTAAATCAGCCTTGCTCCTAATCTGTACATCTGTAATAGGGTAACAATGTCTAATGATGCGACTTAACTGCATATGTGAAATATTGATGCTTCTCAATTATCTAACTACTTGGTCAATTACTTAATTATTTTTATTGACAATGAAAGCTTATCAATCAGTAGACCACACGTATATTAAGGGATCAGAAAAGCTTTTTTGTTTTGCATAATTTACAATTAAAACTGTCTCAAAAATATATCAAAACACGTGTTTTAATTTATGCTTATTTAGAGCATACCTTATTGAACCTACGGTTTTTAAAGTTGTACTAAGTATTGAATTTCAAAGGGATTTGTAAGAATCTTTTCACATTAGCGAAAAAATGGTGACCAAATTGCCGATCAAATAAATGTATTTTTTGTTTTGTAATAGTTTCAAAATTATCGGTGGAAAGCATTAAGCATTCCCTAATCTTTCATTAATTAAATTTCCAATTAAAATTTTAAAACAATCTCTCTGAGATGAATACTCTTACTTTTCAAGGTACGTTTGCGCGTTCGTTAATTTTAAGTTACATGTTCTAGTCAATATACATATATATTTTTAAATTTATTATTAGCAGATACATAGATTATGATCTTGTAAGAAATAACAATGAAATGATTGAATGTTTTTAGAGGAAATTTTCAACAGTTCATTGATATGTTTTAAATGGGAAAGAAATCTTTTTTTCAAAATTAACACCTAACTGACTTTAAAAAAAATTGCAATTCTAATTAGGTTGCTGTTATATAAAAGCCTGCAAAGTATATGGAAATGAATAATCTTTTTTCATAAAATTCAAATAAAATGCTTTATTAAAACCTTACAAAAAAGATTATTTAGCAATTAGTATTTAAGTGACCAAGTTTCGTACGACAGGGTTATTTTTTTTAAATCATAAATAAACTCTATTCTACATCTCGTTTAAAATTATAAGGTAAACCTAATTGAATTGCAAAGAAAAAAATGAAAAAAATTATGTTTGAGAGAAATGCAGATGAGTCCAAAATACAGAGGAGTATTGACTACTCCATCTTCGATAAGTTTAGGCAGGTGATGTAAAGCCACTTACCAATATTTAGCTATAAAAATGTTTCTTTGTGTAAACTTTTCCAGGAAAGATCCTAATAATTTGAAAAATTTTATATACGTGTACAAGAATTACATGTCAAAAGTTATAAGATATATACCAGGGTAATATGTAAATTCATTGAACATTATTGCACAGCATTCAAAAATGTATTATTATAGATTTCTATACGATGTCCAGTAATTTTAAGAAATTTCAAAGAATATATTAGTTTATCCTCTAAAGATTATGAGTGCAGAAAAAATCCCTGGCCTTTATTTGATTCGATCAAGAACAGGAGTATTCTGAGCCCTCCTTTTCGAATAACGAATTTGATTACTCAGCAAAAAAATACGCAGACCTAATCAAAAATCTCAGCACAGATTGAACGCACTTACCTTGAGGGAAAAAATAAATTTGAGAAAAGTAACGAAAGACAGCGGTTCTGTCTAGCGATTCAAGATCACGTGTGTAATGTAACAGCCTTGTTTAGTGCTGAAAGGCTGTATTTTTAACTTAGGATACTACATTGCAACAGTTTCTAAGGTCACATCAATTTGCAAATACATTTGTTTGCGTTATATGTCTGTACTATTGTGTTAATTAATTCCATTGAAATATGGACAAAAATATTGTTCTTTATCAAAATATGTGGAAGAATCATGTTCAGATATTTGTTGTATTAAATTGGTTTTGGACACAGCAATGGTATTTATCAATTTTAATATTGGCTTGTGGTGCACATTTCCTATGTGTATTGGTTACATAATAATTGAACTGTTTTTTAGTTTTAGAGATTCTATACTTCTAAAATAAATAAACAAACGAAAAGAATATTTTATTTTACAAAACTTTCCACATTTTTTAAAAATGTCTGCATTTTTTTATCTAATCTTTTATCTGTTGATGATAAATTAGACGTTATCTGTACTAAAACATATTTAAAAAATTAACTTAATAGATCAAATGAATTTCCAACAATTTACAATAAATACTGAAATTCAAAGATTTCAATTAAATCAATCGAATTACAGCGAACCACCTTGCCAACTGATTATTTCAGCTCCAGAGCGTCCGTGCCGCGTAGGAGGTCCAACTAAACTTGGAGTACAGCTCAACTCCACTTGACATCTCCTCACGGATATAAACGAGAACTCTTGCCTCACTATTGAGTGCTGTGACGCATAAAGACTTTTCTTGTTTGGTGTGCATTAAAAATTTTGAGCCCGATTTTGGTTTCATGTCATTTTAATGTATGAATAAATATAATTTAAAATACTATTCGTGTAGAATATGTATTAAAACTTAAAACATTTTTAACATGTTATTATTACTCGTTTATTTTTCGTCAGTTCGGTACAAATTTGGCAATCGATTTAACTTTTCGATGAGATAGAGCCTCGTATCATTAAATATATTACAGACTTTCAGAATTGAATGACAGTACAAAAATAATTATTGATCTCGCTTATTTTGTACATTTTTTTTTTCTTATTCTCTTTGGGAAGTTAATTTAAAATCGATTGCAAAATTTCGCGCTCAGAAGACCAAAATGACAGAAAAAAATTATTTCAACAAAAAATTAAATGTGATAAGTTCTTAGAAAATACTAAAGTGTATAAAATAATTTATACACTTTTTAGCCTCGCACATGTTCCTATCCACATTCAGAATTTCTTGAAAATTTGTGAATTTTAATATTATTTAGCCTCTTTTGTTCCATTTTTATAAAGGTGGTATATTAAATATTTTCTTATTTAAATATTTATTACAGTTTTTTTTGGTGTTGACTTTTAAAATCATGCATTACATTAATAGGTTTTATAGACACATACAAAAAAAGTTCTGCAATCAGATCCTAAAAAAGTAACTATTCGACTTTATTTATAAAAGAATCGGCCACTCTTGATTAAATACTGACTCTTTTAGACAAATATTATTCGTAACCTAGCTATATGAAAATATTTTTAGATAAATTACTGATTCAAAAAAAAAATAAATATAAAACAAGATTAATCAAGGTATAAAAATGGAAATAGCAGCATTACAGAAATATATAGATAAAGAAGTAGTTTGTTCTAGAAAAAAAAATTGAGAGGGCTTTAATTTACAGAGCATCGAACAAATACTTCCAAAAAAGAGATAAAATAAAAAAAAAATGAAATCATCGCCAAAAGAAAGGATTAACAGCTGTGTATTTGGGAGGTATTTATTGTCTAAGCAATCGATACCTCTTGGCGCTTTTACGCGCATTACTGACTGTGTTGTTCTTGATAAAAATTAAAAAAAAATCTACAGGAAAAGCTAAGAATGTGGAAAGATAGTTGAAACTACACCTATAAGGCAATTTTTACTTATATTATTTTTTCTACTGTAATTTTTCCAGGTAAACTTTCGATGGCTTTTGCAAATAGAAAATATTCCTCATTTTTATTTGAATATGTTGGTGTAGAATAATTAAGGTAGCTAAAAAATTGAAGAAAATTTGGAAGCAAAAATCTTAATTGATTTTCTTTTCTCATAAAAATATTTATAATTGAATTCTTGGGTAATTAGCAAAAGTGAAAAACATGAGAAATGAATATTAGGAACTAAGTTAAGAAGCTAACTTTCAAATATTTATGTGTTGGGTTTTATTTTAAAAATGCTTTGATGTTTATAATAAAAAGACGAATACTTTAAATGTTAAAGGAGTAACTGTTAAAAAAATCAAATTCACTTCAGATTCTTCAATATGGATGTATCATTATTGCTTCGTTCTATAATAACAAAATTATGGATAATTTAAATAATTTCCAAATTTTATATTTGTTATTTTTACATAACAATTAAATTATGTGATTCGTTTTTCTTAACATTTTAAAAATGCTACCGAATATATATACAGGGTGTTACCAAATTCGACCAAAAAATTCTGTGAGATGATAGTAGTTATCAAGAGGATATACCATACTGAGGTCCCAAATGATGTTTATTAGGTAAAAATCGTAAAAATTGAGGGAATCGGAAGACTGTTGAAATGTAAAAAAAATAATAAAAAATACATAAAAAAATTTCAAATATTAATATTTTTTAAGTCACAGCACACTCTTAAATGTTTTTTTCTTCATAAGGATTCGATAATTTAGGGGGTAGAAAGATACTGAAAACGAAAAAATAGTTTAAAACCCATCTTTGGCAAAAAAAAAAAAAAAAAAAAAAGAAGAAAATAAAAAGGAAGGAAAATAAAAACTTAAAAATGTAAGGAATTTTATATTCGTGATGCAAGTAATATGAGCACAAGGGAATTTTAAAGATATTCAAAATTATTGCAATAAATTCTGGGCAAGGGTAGAAGACGTTAAATAGATGACAAATTAATTGACATTGTTGGGCATTGTTGCAAATGTAATGATTAAATTATTTTGAAGTTGTAACTTCTGATAATAAACGCATGGAAAGCATCAACATGCCATATAAAACGATTATTAGTTGCTAACATTGTTTCTAGGATAATTAATAACTGTGAATATCTCAATTTTTCTGATACCAACTGTAAAGAGGATTAAAATAAATATTCAGAACCGGGAAAAACATAAGAAAAAAATTTCAAAATCGGAAAAAGAAGAAATGACTAATTAATTTAGGTATTTTTGTAGAAAAATTCTTTCTTTGCCTCTATCTTTTTTATTTTTTGTGTCATTAAAAACAAAAAAAAAATCTAAATCCATTTTTCTCAAAATGAGGTAGTTTCAAAAAATTTTTTTTAATAAAAAATCTTAATGAAAATACCAATTTAAAATTTTGTGTATATTTAGTTCAGAATAGAGCCAAGAAACAGATTCAAAACATAAGTGCAAAAATGAGCTATTTTAAATTTTATGTATTTTTTAAGCTTGGAAAAAAGATCGAAATTCCAAAACAATGTATGATTTTACGCAAAATTTTTATAATTTCCAACAGTTTAGAGACATTCCTAAGCTGTAATTACTTTAAGCTCAGAATGATTCAGCTTGAATTATTTTAATCAGTCTTTACCCTATAATTCAATAACATGTCTATCAAACAATATGTTATTTAGATCATCTGTTTTTGATTAAAAGGGTGAAAATAAAAGAAAATTTGGGGGAAAAAATGGAAAGTTATTTCAAATAAGTAAAAAATAATTAAATTATAAATTATTTTTATATGACATGTGTTTCGTATAAACTCCATTTAAAAACAGAAAATTATTGTTTAGAATATCAATTTTTAAAAAAGCCATCCGAATGAAATCGTAAATATGAAGTTAAAAATTTTATGTTTATCTAATGTATAACTTAATTTTTATACTTCAAAATTAATTTTGGGGCAGTTTTATAAAATAAATTATTCAAAAGTCAAAATTAAGCTTTTCACAAATATACGAGACTCTAATTAATGCGATGAATATAATTATATTTAATATTCCCGAAGTATTCCCAATATTTTGTTTAGTTTTCTAAAAAGGCAAATACATTTAAATTAAATTACCCCAATTACGACAAAGAAATAAAAAAATACTTGTATCAACATTTAAAAGTAAAGGTTAAAAGAAAATAATCGAAACAAAAAAAAATGTTATCAACCACTTTCGATTAAAACTAAACTTTTTTCTTGATAAATACTGTAAAATCTTTCATTCCAATTCTACTAAAACATTCTCAAAGCCATTACCGATTTGGGAAGATATTAAGAGAAACTAGCTGAACCATGAAAGTAAAGAAAAAAATCAAAACACAAATGTAAAGATATTAAAGAAGTAATTTTTTTTCAGAAAAAAAAGTAAGATGACTCGAGTCCACAGCGCGTCAGATGAAATCTTATTAGATAAAACTACAGCGGAAGAAAGGATTAGCAACAGTCTTTCTGGGAAAGAATTTTTCTTCTAAATAATCTATATTCTAGTCTTTTCTGTCTGCGTTAGGATTTTCATTCATAATTGAGCTCGTTGCTTTCGATTAAAATTGAGCAATTTTAAGAAAGTAAAAAAGAAAAAAAAATGAATCTGCATGCAACGAAGTCATTTCTGCCTTTTTTGTATGGTGCGATTATAGAAATTCAGTCTTTGATGTTTAAAACTTAAACTAATCTATTTTCTGTTCTTTCGTTCAATAATACTAAAGTTACGTAGGATAAGAATAACTGCAGTAATGTGGAATCTTTGATAATCGATTTTTGCTTTTTTCTAAGCGTATTAAGGTTTTCATTCATAATTGAACATGCTACTCCTGATTTGATGTCAGTAATTCCACTGGTGGCTCTAAAAATTTGAGAAAAATTGGAATTAGAATTGTTTAAAATTTAGCAATTCCAATGGAGATTATAGATTGTGAGGGAAATTGGAATCCGCATAGAACGAAAAGTCATGTTTGTTTTTTTGCTTTATCTTGTATGTTGAGATTATAGAAATTCAATTTTTGATGTTGATTGAAGCTTGAACCAGTTTTCTGTTTAATAATTCTAAACTTACATACATAGAATAAAAATAAACATACTAATGAGGAATCTTTGATAATCCATATTTATACATTTTCTATCCGGTTTAATGTTTTCTTTCATTATTAAACATGTTGCTCCTAATTAAATCTGAGCATCTCCACCGGCGATCCTAAAAGTGCTGGGGAAACAAGAATTTTGCTGGAACGATAAGTAATTTCTGCCTTTTTGTCTTATCATGTAGTCTGCGATTACAGAAATCTTTGATGTTGATTGAAGCTTCATTTTCCGATTTTCTGTTATTTCGCTCAATTATACTAAAGCTATGTACATAGAATAAAAATAACTATTCTTATGTGGAATCTTTGATAATCGATTCTCAACTCTTTTCTATACGCATCAAAATTTTCATCAATAATTGAATACATTCCTCTTGATAAAAACTGATTAATTACAATGGCGATTCTATAAATGTGAGGAAAATTGGATTTTGCATAGAACTAAAAGTGATTTTTGTCTTATCTTGTAGGCAGGGGTTATATAAATTTAACTTTTGATTTTGCTTAATGCTTAGACCAATATATTTCCTCTTCTTTAGTTCAATAATTATAGAATTAAGTACTTAGAATAAAATTAACTGTACAAAAATGGAATCTGATAATCCAAACCTGGGCCTTTTCTATTTGCGTTTCAGTTTATTTCATAATTTCTGCTCATTAAAATTGAGAAATTCATCTAGCGAATTTGGGAATGTGAGAAAAATTGGAATTTACATAGATCGAAAATTCCTTTTTTTTCTTTTTTTTCTAATTTTGTATGCTGAGATTATAGAAATTCGGTCTTTGATTCTGCTTAAAACTGCATAACGTTTTTCTTTTTCATTCAATAATATTAGAGTTGTATACATAAATACAAACATAGAATAAGAAGTTGTTCGATGTTCATGTATTTTCTATCTTAATTAAATCTTTCATAAGTAATTGAACCTGTTGCTTCCGATTAAAGAGCAAATCCACCGGTGTTTCTAAAAATATTAGGGAATTTGGAATCAACATAGATAATTAAATCTAATACTATTAGGTTGTTCGGAAAGTAATTTCGTTTTTTCCTAACAAAGGATTTAATTGCATTTTTCGCACCCAATTTCATACTTAAACCGCAAAATCATTTTATGTTTTAAGAGCTGATATAGCAAGGCTTGAGTGTGAAAAAGTGCAGCTGATTCTTCGCAGTAGTTTTTGGATGGTGCCCTTTTAAATATGGAGAGCAATAAACAGCATTTTCGTCATTTTTTTCTTTTTTGCTATAAAAGGTAAAAATGCTGTTCAAGCCAGAAATAAATTAGCCAATATGTGTGGAGATGTGTTAACAGTACATCAGTACCAGAACTGATTTGCAAAATTTTTCCTTCAAATGAGGAGGCCAAAAACCACCTCGATCAGTTTTTTTTTACAGCAAAGACCAAAACTTTTATGAGCGTGTAATCATGTTACTACCAAAAATATGGCAAAAGGTATTAGACCAGAATGGCAATTTTATAATTTAATAAATAATTTATTCATTAAACGAAAATTTCTTTTCATTTTGACAAAAAAATACGAAATGACTTTCCGAACAACCCAATATAATACGAGGAATGGTTGCCAAGTCGAAAACCGCCCCAGAATTAATAAACTCCGGTAAACTTGGGGGTCTGGGGTTTTCGGCCACGAGGAATCGATTGGTGCCGGTTTTGAAGAGCTACGGTAGAGAAGTTCGGAGTTACAGATAGGATATTTTCAAACTTTATTAGTTCACCATAATGGCTATAGATGGCAGCACTTAAATTTTCTTTGTCTATTGCCTAATAGGTTTCAACCATTATGCATTTTATTTCCTATGACTTTTCAAACTTTACCTTTGTATAGAATAGTTCCCTTTCCAAACTCTAACTTTGTTTAGAATAGTTTACAATGGTGCACTTTAACCGGTTATCTTTTCACCAATGGTTTCACCAATGGTTTCACAAATTTTCTTATGGCATGTATTGTTTTGCTAAATCACAATTGAAAATTTAAATCTTCGAGTTAGCTTCGATACCTGTTTTCTCCGAGCGGAGCTCGGTCACCCGCTGGTTAAGGTAATATAACAATAAACGAAACCGTTCAGGGGACAATACATAGCTTTGCATTTTAAACTAGATTTAACATTTAACACCCCACCACACTTCCGTTTCTTGAGCTCATTTGCCCCCTTTCCAGTTTGGTACAGATGTAGGTGGACTTAATTAAAAAAAGTACACAACAATTAATGGGAAAGGTACAGACAAGTGACAAAATAAATGCAACATAGCAAGAAATGATAAATGCTAGAATGAAAAATATCTTGAGTACAAAAAACTGGATGAATGAACATTCTAATAAACAGTAAGAATGCAAAAATAAAGGGTTATAAGTGTTAGTTACTTGCTGGGCTGATGAAAAACAAATAATGAATAAAGTAAGATTGTATTAAATGGTCTCCTAAGAAAATAATAGAGTCAATCTAATTCAAGCAACTCTCTCCGATTAATTAGGAATCCAATCATGTTTTAAACTAGATAAAACTTTTAAACATTTTTCCTTCTTCATATAAAATTTCATCACAGTATAATAAAAATTAGTGTTCTTTGAACTTAACCAATCCTATTGGTGTTCTCAAGCCATTTCTACATACTCTCTAAAATGTTTTATCTGCTCCCTTCTTCCGGTGCATTAAATCGTGCACTTGAGATAAAATAGTGGATAGCAAGAGTTCCTCAATTTTTATTTTCAGATTTCCTCTCACGAGTGTTTATTCTTTTTGGCATATTAATCAAAATATCAATTCGTAGATTATTTGCACGTCAGTGGCAAGCAATAATTATTCCTTAATTGATGCGCGGTCTGTGAGACTGTCAGCAAATGACTTTCGGTCACCCCTATTTTATTTTTAGCTCAACTGAATAGACAGACCTGTAGCATCTGTTTTGTGACCTTCAGTACACGTGCATTTTTTCAACCGGTTTCAGAGAATGCTTTTTAAAGTAATTCAGTTAGTTCTTTTTGAGCGGTCAGAAAGACCGGATCTCTCTCTCAGCGTCTCAGTGATGAACAAGGCTTAGCAGATAAGCTAAAGCATGGTTATCGAAATATCCAATTTACTATTCCCTTTATGAAGCAGTGATTTTGACACATTTAAATGAAGCAGAAAGGGATTTTAGAGATAAGGATAATTATACAGTGGAGATTTTTGATAAAAGCTCGCATCCAACTGATTCTGATATGTACGTTCAAATATAATAAATTTTTTTAGTGATAATGTAATTTGAAAAATTTACAAAAGATATTAATGTACCAAGAAAAATATACAGGGTGTCCCAAAAAGATTGAAACGCGCTTTAATTCTTTAACCGTTAGAGATAAGTAGGTGATGTAATTTGAAAAAATGTTCAAAATAAGGTAGGAGAGAAGATTACATTAAGAAAAAGAATTCACCTATGAATTTTAAAAAGTTACACTTTGTAAATTTTTATACAACCCCTCTATGCAAATTTGGTCAATTAGAAAGTTTTTCTTTTCCATCCCAGAAGACCATTAAAAAAACTGCATAACTGTATCTTTAAAACTTTTTGAATAATAACACAGAAAAAAAATTGACTTATGTCATTTTTCCATACCACTTGAAAGACTTTTTCGTCAGTGAAAATAGGGACCATATCCAAATTGATAATAGAAATTCTTCGATCAAAAAAGGATAATAAGTGTAAAAGAAATCCAAAATGGCATTTAAATAGTCCTTATTGATGGAGTTAAACAGTTTTGACAACATAAGATTGTAAGAAGTGTAACATAATAATAATAATAATAATAAATAAATAAAACGAAAATACATTTAAAAACACACGAATCATAAAGCATTCTCAAAATGTTTTCCATCAACACCAATACATAATTGGGCTTTTCTAATAATGCTCCTGTAAATATTTTGGAGTTTTCATCCTGCAATATTATTGCATGCATTAATTATCTTTTATTTAAGGTCAGTTACATTCAGGGGGCGAATATTATAAACTAGCGTTCGAAGCCGACCCCAAAAATAAAAATCGAGTGGAGTTAGATCAGGAGATCTGGGGGGCCATTCTGTGGGTCCATTCAGACCAATCCACTGTTTATTAAAGTTTTCGTTGATCCAGTTTGTTACATTTATAGCCTTGTGTGCAGGCGCTCCGTCTTGTTGAAAATACATTTTTTTTACTAATGACAATGGTGTCGTCTCTAAAGTATCTGTTACTATGCCATTTAAAATAAGTTGCAAATATTTTATAGCTGTAAGTGTTCCTTCATAAAACACCGGACCAATCAGTTTTCCGTTCCAAATTCCGCACCATACGGACACAGAAAACTTTCTCTGGTGATGTATTTCTTGCACAAAAAATGGTTTTGTATCATTCCAATAATGATCGTTGTGTGCATTTATGTGTCCATTTTCCGTAAAAACAAACATTCATCAGTCCACATAATGTTCTTGACAAAGTTTGAATCTGTGTCCTGTTGGATTAATAACCAATTGGAGAATGCTACACGTCGGTTAAAATCAGAGGGATGGAGTGCTTGAAGTCCATGAATACAAAATGGATGCCAATTGTGTTTTTCAAGTATTCTATGGATTGACGTCTTAGGTAATCCTCTAATTGCACTTGCTTTTCGAATGCTTGATCGTGGGTTGGAAGAAAAATATGCAATATCAATTTCTTGGTCTTCATATAGATATTTCTACCAGGGCCAAGGTTAGGATTAAATGAACCGGTAGTTCTCAATCTTCTCATCATCCGATAAACAAATGTACGTGAAATTTCAGGCAAATAGGGATATCGCCGTCCAAATTCCCGAGCACTTTCTGCATTATTTCTATTGCAAATAGAATAAATCATTGCTAGTTCAAATAGTTCGTCATTTGTTGAAAGTACCATAATGCAAAATTAGTTACAGTATTTTTGCTTCGACAATATGAAACTCAACATTGCTGAATGATTTCTAAACTTTATTTTGATATGCAAGAGGAAATCTTGGTTGAGTTGTACAGGAAAGAAATAATATTGGAACTAAATAAGTAAATTGAAAAATAATTGTTTGCATTTCATTATGTAACTTGAAAAAAAAAACTTTAATATACACGTATTAGAAGTGGCTAAATTCCAGTTAAATGAAAGGCAAAAATCGTCTGGAAGTTAATTTGTTAGAATGTGATGAAATTGAAAACAATTAAAATTCTGTCAGACTAATTTAACAGTATTTTTCTTTTTTATAAATTTTGCTATAAAAATCTGTCAAATGGTTTTTATTGATTTTCAACGAAATCTTATAAAATTTCTAATGTAAATTTAGAATACATGGCATAAAAGTGCTTGCCCCTGATAAGATTAAAACAAAAGACAATTCTGTAACTGTATCGTGAATCTACCTTAAATACGCAAAAATGTGTTTTGTAAATAATATAAAAAAATTATGTGTTTATAATTTGTTGCAAATTTACATTTCCATTTTGGTATATGGTCTCTAAAAACAGCGTTCAATTTTCAATTACGCATAACTCACTCAATTTTAAAGACACAGTTATGCATTTTTTTTAATGGTCTTCTGGGATGGAAAGGAATAACTTTCTAATTGATCAAATTTGCATAGAGGGGTTGTATAAAAATTTAAAAAGTTTAACTTTTTAAAATTCATAGGTGGATTTTTTTTCTTAATGTAATCTTCTATCTTATTTTGAACATTTTTTCAAATTACATCACCTACTTATCTCTAACGGTTAAAGAATTAAAGCGCGTTTCAATCTTTTTGGGACACCCTGTATATACAGAATTTATAGGTTGAATTTGACGGATACTCTAGAAAACCGTGATATGAATGTTACAAAATCGATTAATAAAGGGCCAATTTTATCCACTGCCATTTTTTTATATGATTGTTGAATTTTCCCTTATATTTTTTTCTATATACCTTTATATACTGGAAAAATAAATATGATTTAAAAGTAAGAAGTATTATGTTTTTACAAGAATACTGTTTGTTGTAACATATAATTTGAGCAGAAAATGTATGTTCCAATGCAACTACTTTTTTCAAAGATAATATATTTTGAAAAATTTCTAAAACATATTTATATATCAAGAAAAGTATCTTCGAGATATATTTATCGTTTATCATACTGATATAATCATTAGAAAATTTAATTTGAGTGTAAAGAAAATGCGATCTTGTAGATCACAGCTCCACAATTAAGTCCCGAAATTTCACCTCCCCAGTTGAGGGTTCAAACTGTTGATATCTGAAGTGAATATGGAATGTCCCTTAAATTTAGTGTGCAAGTTTTGGTGATGAGTCTTTGGAATGAGACTGAAATGCTAGGACTAGAAAATATTTGATTATTTTGCATGATTTTCCTGAATTATATTAATTTCTACACATCTGCTAACTTGTTATCAACTTCAAAGAATTAAAAAAACAGAGTTTCTTTATTGAATAAATATAAAATTGAAGCCAATAAGTGGTAAAACTACAAAACTATGTTCAACAATAGACTGAAATGGGTGTACCCACAGTGTAATTTCAGATAAGTTATGCTAGAATATTAAATTAGATCATTTAAGCAAACGAAATAAAAAGTAACAAAGACTAAACAATGATGAGGCCTAAATCGGAAAAGAATTCCTCAATGAGAAACAGTACAGATAAATGCAGTCAATTTGTTAAAATTTAGAATTTAGCTTTATTTTTATTTCTCAAATTTATCACCATTTGAACTTTTGGATTTTCCCCTCTTTGTGTAATAGTTAAAAGAAACATTTCTCTTAATATGACTTACTTAATTTTTTAAAGATTTTAGAATATTAATTTGTATAATACAGCTTTATATATAATGAACTAAACTTAGTTTAATACAAATAAATTTATCAAGATGCAGTTAAAGAAGTACTGTTCCTAAAGTGCGCATTATTTTATCTTCATGCTTTAATTTTTGATGATATAAAAAATATTATATTTAAAAATAGGTAAGAAAAGAAAACATAAAATTTTTTTTGAATCACCAGTAGGAATTGCAAAAGAAAGAGAAAAAAAATCACTATGATTTCATTTACTTTCGATTCAAATTTAAAACTTCCTTTGCTAAAGACTCTATTCTATATTCATCCGCTAAATATTCTATTATTTTCTCCTTGTAGAAGCATTCCCAAACTAATTGTTCGTTTGAGAGAACATTAACTTAAACTAGATAAGCCTTAAATAAAATAAATATAAAAAGACCTGGTATTAAAAGTATAAACATTTTTTCAACAATAAAAAAACCTAATACCTAAGATCGCAACACATTGGACAAAATATTACTTGATAAAAGAACCAGCGAAAGAAAAAGGAATAGAAACAATCTTTTTGGAAAGAATTTCTCGTCTAAATAATCGATATCTCCAGGCATTTCCGAGCACGTGAAGGTTTTCATACATAATTGAATGCGTTGCTTCTGATTAAAATTGAGCAATTCCACTGGAGATTCGAAGAATGTGAGGAAACTGCATGGAATTAGAAGGCATTCTTTATCTTTGTTCTTACATTCTGCGATTGCAGCAGGAGGAGTCTTTGATGTCGGTTGCAATTCGTGGTTATCTCCCTTCCATTCTTTTATTAGACAATACCTGTGTTGAATAATAATGGTAACTAGAAGAATAGAGAATCTTTGAGGAAGAAAATCTTAATTGCCTTTCTTTCCATATAAAGGATGGTGGTAATTGAATCCCTGGGTAATTGGCAAAATTTATCAACGCGAAGAATGGATTTTGTTCTCCAGGTCACAACAAAAATTTAAAAAAATACATAGATTTTAGAAGAAAATAAAAATTCAGACGCTGTTTAGAATATTAAGAAGTTTCATAATGATGTTGAGTTCTAATCCTAAATATGTTTGAAGAAACAAAGTAAAATAAAATGTTCAACAATACAAAAAACAAACAAATTTATTCGTTTTATCATCTAAACCCTTCATAACAACTTCAGATTAAACATTGCAAAACTTTTTCCACGAATTTATTTCTGCGATCTTGATGGTTCAGCCGGTTTGTTTGGGGTTTTTGCTATTAGAATGTACGTTTTTCATCACCCTTATCTATAAATATCATTCATGGGGCATATTTTTGCGACAGTACTTTTTTAAATTGTTAGATTTTTTAATTAATAGGAACAAGGTTCTTTAAATAACTTCATAAGTTACTATGCAATATCAAATTCATACAGATAAAATCCTGCGACAATTATTCCTTAATTGATGACAAAAGAGGGTTTTTTTTGCCATTTTGAGCTAAAATGTTTGTAAATATATTAAGCTTATGTTTAAGAATCAAAAATATATACAATAAATAAATAAAGTAAATAAAAATAAGTGGTGTATATTTGTATTAATACATGACTGTCAATGCTGTATAGTGTATGAAAATTGTACCTATTTTTTAAAAATCTAATCAAATGGAAGACAATTAATTTGAATAACTTTGAAATATTAAACAAAAAGTACTAAATTAAATGGTTTGAAGCTATTCGAATAGAATTCTCTCCTTATTTTAGTAAAATTTATTTTGATTGAAATCGGCAAAAATGTATCTGTAATCAGCTTTTGCTGGCGATATAGTTGTTTTATTCTTTGTTCCTGTTTTTTATTGAAGGTGTTGACTCTTTAGCAAGAGAATGTTATTCTAAATAGGGTTTCAATGTTACCCAAATTTTATAAAATCTTTTCTTCAAATATTTACATCTTGAAACATTCTTTTCTTATTGGATATTTTTGATACTGAATTTTGATAAATTGAAATAAGCAGAACCCATTACATCTTCAGTACATATGACTGAATATTAATATGAAGTAAGGAATCACAAATATAATATGCAGAATGTTCTTACAAAAGTGAAGAAACTTGAAGGTAGATGAAGAAAATTATTTCAATTTTTGAAACTCATCATTTTTTTTCCAAACAGTGTCTGATTTTTAATTTACTTGATTTGAAAATCCAAGATTTTATTCTTCAGAGAAATGCTAAACGTAGAATAGGGAAGAAAAATAAATTGTGTCTCATTTTATGAATGGAATGGGATTTTGAGACAGAAATTTTTAAAATATTAATGGAAGGAATAGAAAGAATATCTTCGCAATCCTTATAAATTATAATGACAATATTTTTTATTCTTGAGAATATTCACATTTTCTAAAATAAAAAAATAGGAAAGTATTTCTCATAATAATGAAACGAGAAGATATAGAAATTCTATTATAAATTCAATCTTTTATTGACGATGCTGAATATGTTTTTCTGGAAATTGAAAGCGATTTTTAAATCTTTTAATCTATGAACGATTTTTGAGTGAATGAAAGATTTTTTTAGTCAATATATCGCGATTCGCTCAGGTTCAAATAGTTAAATTATGCTTGTGAAGGTTATTTTATTTTTTGTATTAAAAGAGAAATGCAAAACTGTTGCACCTTTAAATGATATTATTTCTTAAGATAATACTGACATAAATTTTCAAGTACAATAGAAATTATTCGGTTGTATTTCAATTATGATCAATGTAGCTTGGGAGACATGAAAATTAGAATAGATTAAATAAATTAAAAATAATGTTGCCCACTAAAAGAGCATTTCACAATAAATAATGGTTAGATTTAAATAAATCTGACAGAATTACACACACAAGTAATCTATTATATTAGCTTTAAACAATTAAAACCAATTTTCAGAAATAATCAAAAATTAAATTATTTCGGAATTAAACTGCAGAAAGTAACAAAAATAAAAGCATAATGAAATAAAATCGAATTAGGAAACAAACCTAAATTAAAATAATTTAGGAAATGAAACGAATCGAATATTGGAATTGAAACAAAAAGTTATTTCGAATTCGAACAAAATTAAAATAATAATAATAAAAAACTATCATTTCATTTAGTGAGAGCCAAGGCAGCTACTACTAAAAACTGTTGAATCTAAATAAAGTAGCAATAAAAGCCAAGTTAAAAGAAAACAATGGAATCAAAAGACGCATTGCATCCGGAATCCTTTCCAGGAAGTCATCATTATGCACAAGAGACGCGGACAAGGCACGTCCGCTCACAGCATGGCACAAGATCGAAAAAGGCAAGAAGAGGGAGAAATTAATTATCCTTGGTCTTATATACTTTTCAGATTCTGATTGGGATTCATCTATGCGGGCCAATTTAGACAAGGGAAACATAGGGATCTTTCAGAAGAAATGGTTCATATTAGTACTTTCTTGTTCCTTCATTTGGAGTGTCGGAATCACTGACGAAAGTATTTTTACAACGCTCCGGTTCAATTAATTAAATAGAAAAAAGGGGAATGGAGTCAGGAAATAAGGGAATATCTTGGGACGGAATTAATATGGGCTGACATCGTCGGAAAGTTTGGAAATTAAGCTTAAATTAGATTTTAAAATATTATTGAACATATATTATTATTATTAGATTTTAGTTACTTATAAAATGTTATTAACTTAATGCTATTATCTTAATTATTATTACTTTAACTGCAATACAGTATTTATAGTTCAGAAGTTGATATATCTGAAATTATTCGTGCTGTTAGTTCTTTTTTTTGCTTTGCTCGTAAGAATCATCAAATGTGTTTCATTTTTAAAATTTAGGTTATATTATAGTATTAACATTATTAATACAATATTAATGTACTGTGGAATAATTAGATAAAAATAGTTTTAGCATTCAGTATCATAGAAGAAATACTTTGTTTATTAGATAATGTCAAGATTTAATAATCAGTAATAAAACATTTTATGAAATTTGAAACATGTATACAGAATGCTTCAAAATTCACTATAGTTGCATTAAGATGTGATAGAACATTCTTAGTCTAATGTGAACCCCAAAATAATGTGATGAAATAATAGAGGATGTTAAATGTGTTCCCCTTGTTAATATGATGAGCAGAATAATAATAGTAATAGGCTTTATAAAATATGAACATTTCAAAAGAGTTTTTTAATGAGACATCAGGCTTAAAAATAGATATTTTCTCTTTAGCACGCTTACAATTTAAATCCTTATAAATTTAAATTATTATTTCTTCAGAAAGATTAACTTTCGAATTATTAGATTTTAGATAACTGCATTTCTTTAGAAATCACTTTCAATTTTTAACTTTGATTCTTTCAAAATTAAATTTACGAAATTTATGGACAACCCACATTAGATGCATTTTATTTATTTTCAACGATCAAATCTTGATAAAAATTACAAGTATAATTCACAGAGAGAAATAGAGAAAAAAATAGTTTTTCAATAATTGAAAAATTTTATAGCATTTAAATTTAATCAATAGTATTGTGCTTTAAATGAAATAAAAAAAAGAAGAATCAACGTAAAACAACTTCTGCTTTATTGTACCGAATTGAAAATTGTTCGAAATCTCAAAATTGCAATACGTTTTTAAATTCTTTACCAGAAATCTAAAACTCATTATATGAACCTATTCACTATGTTTACTATGCTCTGTGTGACTATTCATATAATAAGAAACAAATTTCACGATGAAGCTTTGGCATTTTAAATATTTCATATGAAAATTTCAGAACGAAAAATGCCATCTCAAAATATTGCCTGTACGAAAATAAATTGAAGAATTTTCATTTCATAGGAAGTTTGAGACAGATTACAATCAGTTTTTTCTTCCCCCAATTCTGATGTTGTAAAGCTCCCTCTTTTCCACAATCTATGACAGATGATTGGTTTCCATAGCAACCTATTTAAGGTGATACAAACAGAAATGTTTCACGTAATGTTTTTGACAGTTGATAAATGCGTAGGAATATGCAAGGGAATATACGGTAAAAATACGCTTTCCCCTGTCAAAAGAAAGATGTATCAAAACTATGAAATATAAATTTATGAACCTGAGATATCAGAAAATAGCTCATCTTATAAGCAACATTAAGAAGTATTATACTATAAAATTTAAAAACTTGTCTTTAACCACCTAACAGAAAGAGTAAGATTTAAGTAAGAATTTTTAATCTGAGAAGTTTTATAAATTCATTCAGAATTAATATTATTAAGTTTTGCAATAACATATTAACTTTTTTATTCCAATCAACGATTTGATGTTAAAAATGATATCGTAGAAATATTTATATAATTTATTTTAACAATTTCATTGGATTTTGGTTACTGTAAGAAAACAAGCTCTCGTTTCATATGATGATTATTTAAAGTAGTTCTGGCAATAAGGTGACGAAACTAACCTCGTCGAAAGAATTGGTCATTATCCTTGTCAACCCTCTTCAAAGAATTGAGCATATTCTCTGTCAACCCGCTTGAAAGAATTGGACATATTCTCTGTCATTTCAACCCTATAAAGAGCGCAATGGAGTCGAAAAAAATTATGTGTTTCCACATTTTAGTTCTATAGACTCCAATTCAGAATCCACCATTTTTGTATAAAGGTATATTAAACCTTCTAATGGAATTCTTTCAATTTTTTCAAGTATGAAATGACGTTTTTAAACGCTGTTTTGTTGACATTTTTGAGGTAATCTAGCATAATTCGCTCTTTTTTATATTCTGAATTCAGAATTGAAATAAGCGTTTTGTCTTTTGAGAACATAAAATCTCATATTCGGTATGTATTTATCGTAAATTGCAGAACCACTTTTACCATGAATGACACAAATTTATTCTTAAATCTCCAAATTTTATATTTTAGTTGTACAGTGCAAAAAACTGAAACTGTCTTTTGGGCATTTTTTTTTTTCGACTGAATGAAACCAAAACTGACATGGAAATCAGTATAAGGAAAAAAGTCACACAAACTAACTTTCATTCATTTGAATGTCTGGTTTTGAATTTTGTTCTTTACATACAAGTGGAAATAGAGACGAAAAGACGGTTAACTTTTGATGTACCTGATTCAAAATTTGAAATGCGTCTACATTTTAAAGGTTAAATCGGCTTACAAAAGTTTATCTCTCTAGGTCTTTACATTTTGCAGTTATTGAGTTCATCGCTACACGGGTGTCAGACATTCAATATTTCCTGTGAATAAATTTCATTCATCATTTGATATAAATTAACCAATTTAGTGTAAATTCCATAAACCAAATATCATCCATTTCGTTCAAAGATTTCCTGAGTTATTCATTTTACAGAAAGACAGTCATGATTTCAAGAATATGTATATTTTAACTCAGGAATGTATGCATTTTGAGATTTGCAAAAATATTGAGTGTCGAATTTTTTGACAATTTAAGCACTTTGTACTTTGTGTATTTCCTATACGAGAAAGTGAAAAAAAGATGTTTCATACATTGGATTAAAACCCAGATAAAATCAACTTTTCAGTAAATTGCCATTTACAATAATTGCAATATTTCTGCTGAGAATTATTTGTTAAAATAATAATTTCATTAGAAATGATGTTATTAGTGTAGTAAAATTATATGACATTAAATGGTATTTTGAGGAACAGAAATCAAAATATCGTAAATTATAATGGAAGTAGTGAGTTTGAGATGAGAAAAACCAAACAATCAATATTTGCTAAAGTACAGCAAAAATTACATTCACAAAATTTACATTTAAATTACATTAAAGCAAAATTATAGTAAATTCGTGATTCGTCATGATGGTTATTCATCAGGAAAAATTATACTCTAAAGTAATAAAGATGAAAAAATTCTTGAAGAAGATGATTAAAATATATGATAATGTATCATAAAATAGTGAATATTCTCTTCTTTCTTGCAAGAATTAAATAACATTTTTGTTTTGGTACAGCGAAGTAGACCACTTATTCTATTTTAAGATTTCACCATTCTGAATCTGCGATTGGAAAAAGAAATATATCAAATTTTAATAACAAAAAAGGCTTTGTTGTACTAATAAGGCTGTCTTTCTTTCTTTCATTTCCGAATTATTAATTTCAAACTTCAGATAATATATCAGGTCATTATGAAGATGTGTGACTAAATTTAAAAACTCAAATATAAATTAATTCGTTTATGGAAACATTCCAAAATAAGAAAATGAAATTATTGTTTTCTAAGTTTAGAAGTACTTCGCCATTAATTCTTTTCAATTATGATAGTCTTCCAGCAAATCCACAATAACTGACAATCATCCTTTGACAGAAGCGTAGGCATAATAGATTGCAAAATATTTTAGAGAATTCTTTTGGTTGAGCTTTCCTTGTTACTTGATTGATTACAAAATTACAGTTTTAAATACTTCTTTTTTGAAATTATACGTACACAGTTAAGGAAATCATATTAAAATAACTGCATATGAATAAAACTTGTTTCTGCTTGGATATTTTATAAATCAAATTTCGTCCGTCTCATTAAATCATTGTTTCTAATTTATTATTATTTATTTAATATTAGTTTTATTACAGTTTGAAAGCTAAGTTTTTCTTTCATTTTTTCCCATGGATCTTATTCATACTTACGTATGCTATTGCAGTTCTATGTAAATTTGTTACCTGCCTTGGAATGTTTAGCTTGTTCAGTTTTGACTTTCAGATTGTTATTTTTTCATGTTTTTTTTCTTATTACAATACTGGTATTTATTAAACCATTAATTTATTTTATAATATGTAAAATCCCAGTGCTGTTTGAAATTATTTGCTTTATGCTGTGTTATTACATTTGTACGTATATTGTATTATTTATATATTTAAAAAAATCATATTAAATAATTTAGTTTTGGAAAGTATTTCTTAACAGGAACAATCTACAATCTTGTTTGCACTTTCATTGCGTGATATCCTACAAGACAGGGAATCCGACTAAAAAACCAAGGCAATGTTTTTTTTAAAAAATTAATTTAAATCGTCTCATTACTGGAGTGAGGTACTGCTTAGGTTAATGTAAAATACAGACACAAAAATGTTCATATTTCTTTATACGATATATTTTTTCTTATTTTATTATTTTAACCTTTAAGGGCTACAATAATTATATAAATGAAACAATTCATTGTATTCTGTTGTTGCTTCAAATGTCTAAAATCTTTAATGTTTTCTACTTTTATTTCTTGAATAAATAATGGAAAATACTTTCACCCCTCTGATGTCTCCTCTCGGGTTTCATTGAAGTGTATCATTTTGTCTTTATTATTATTTTCTTAAATTTTGATTAGCAAAAATACGTCAGAGTGATATAAATATGTAGATTAAATTTCCGAGAGAATTCAATAAAAAATCATATATATTAATTTTTTGGAAGAAGAAATAAGTCCTCTTATTCGGCAGATATTTATGCATCGAATTAATTTTCGGAGTGATAAGGGTTAAACTCGTATTTGGTTTTCAAATTAGTTTCATTCTAAGAAATATCTTCTTCCCAATTAGTAAAACTACACTTAGATGAGAAAAAGTTGTGAACTGAGATTACTTACAGGTTAAATATTAAATTTAACTTGTGGCAACATTTAATTCAATAAATTATCTTTTAGAATTAAAGACAAAAAGAAAATATTATTACCTTTTTTTTTCTTCAGATCAAAAATGGCATTAAATCACTTTACAACTAATTGGTAAACTAATTTAACTCCATTTCCAATATGTGTCCTATTGGCAAGGCATTAGAATTTTAAGCTTTTTCTCCTATTTCTTAAAGGCAAGATACAGCTCCTATTTCTTAAAATTCAATTAAATCTATAGAACTATTAATTAATTCTAAAATAATTTCAAATATTTTTTATATGAAAATAAACTTGCATATAATTTAAAGAGCAAAACAGAAAATATAATAATTTACCATAAAATAGTTCACTGTTTGACGTTAATTTCACATTTAATAAAATTAGGAGCATTCTATTGCTAAGAAAAATATAAATATCGTTATTCTATATAGTTTTTAAGCGAAGAAACAATCGAATAATTAAGCGTTTAAAGCAGAAGTTACTTTTTTGTACTATATACAGTCATAATACCATTAGTTTTAGAATTATTTAATTCGATATACATACGAGATAATGCACTTAATTCAAATTACTTTTATTACGGCATTACCCATACACAATCATTTTAATTCGACTTTTCTACAGTCCATATCATCCCCATATTAACCAGCAAAGATTATTTCAGCAGCAAACAAGGCTGCATTTAATTATTCTGTATTATCTCGAATGCATGGAACTCGTTTCTAGTTCAGAATCCAAGACAAATAACTCCTCCTCTAATACCTAGGGGACACCATCGGTGCTCGAATCATTTCAAGTTTCCCAACTACTTAATTATGAGTAAGCACTGAATTAAAACTTGTAGTCTTCTTCTAGGGCCTTTATTTGAATTTATAAGAGACAAACTGCTCGTCCACGAATTGGATCACGGGAATAATGAGAACATAGGATAATAAAAAATTCACATTGCTATACGTGCAGGGGGGAATAAAATAACTGCCACTGTTTGGAGACAACTGCTGTAAACTAACGAACAAATTTCATGTGAAGGTGTTGGAAGGTATGCAGAGATACAAAATGATACATTTCTATTCTAGACAGATGGGTAGTCGGATCATTGAAAATATTGAGCGGGGTCGAAGGAATTTTAAGTTTCATGCTGTTTATTATATATTTCAATAGGTAATATTTTATTCATGGAATTTTAAAGAAATTTTATATTTTTCATTTTCCTCGAATTCATTTCCTTTTCCATAATGGGTTTTATCTGTGATAAATCTCCCTTTTTATTGATTTTTGCATTAAAATTCTTTGCATAATTCATCTTTTCTTGCTTATATCTACTGTACATAAAATTTAGATTTATTTCTGTTATCTGTTTTGACTGAATCTGTTCCAATTAAAACAGTTATGAATACAGAAATTGGCCATATCTTTGATAAATCTTTATTCTCGGTGGCATTTTATATCAAATTTCTTTGTGAAATTTCTCTCTTAGTGCTTCTTTGGACTGTATATAAAATTTAGATTTATTCCCTTTATCTGTTTTGGATAAAATCTGATAAATGTAATACGAATATTAAATTCGAAATCAGATCCATCGCTTTCTTTTCTTATTGCGCTTTGTAATAATGTAGTTAATACAAATATTTTACTTTTGATACTATTATTTTTCTAAATAGAAATTCATATCAGAGTTGGAGCACGTAAATGATGTCCGTTTTATAAAATCACTAATATCGCAGATATTGACATGCCTTTTGGTTTAATCTCTTATCAGCAAGATGTATGAATATTGCAACTAATTATTATATTAATCACGATGCGATGGAAAAACTTCTAAGCCACTAGTTCTAATTCTTTGATTTTGAAGTATTTATTGGAGTTCTGCAGTCAATGAATAAGTCAATAAGCAAAGAAAAGTTATTGAAGATTTTATTATATTTTTATTGACAGTAAATGCGATCGTTTTTTATTGACAATAAATAATATACTGCATATGTAATCTCAAGTTAATAAAAATTGATTACGGAATTCCAAAGAATTTTTTTCAGTTATCTGGGGTTCTATTTTGCCAGAAAATTCTAAGTCAATATCTAATTTTGACGCAATTTTTCGTTCTTTTTTTATCGGTAATAAACATAATCATTGCATTGATTCCGGAGGTCATAAAAACTGCTTAAGGAATTACAAAGAATTTTTTCCAAGTTATCTGGGGATTTATTTTGCTAGAACATTCTGAATTTCTCTCATTGTAACAGATTTTCTAATATTTTGTCATTAATGAAAAAACCAATAAGCGAAGAAAAGCTACAAAAAATTTTATTATATATTTATCGATAGCAAATGCAATCAGCATATTTATTCCCCAGGTCATACAAATTTTTTAAAAGAATTATAAAGAATTTTTGAAAAGTCATTTAAGTGCTTATTTTGCTAGGAAATTTTGAACCAGTATCTGATTTTAACATATATGTCTAATAATTGAAGAAAGACCAGGAAAGATTTCATTCTATTTTTATTGATAGTAAACACAATTGTTGTTGATTGTTATGACATTCGAATTGATTATCGAGGTCATAAAAATTGTTTCATATCTTACAAAGAATCATATAGAATCTATCTGGAGTTTTATTTTGCGAGGGAAATTCCGAGTTAGTATCCGATTTTGGCGTATTTATTGGTGTTCTGCCATCAATGAATAAGTTAATAATTGAAGAAAAACTGGCTAGTTTTTCATTTTTCTTTTATTGTAAGTAAACGTATTTTGAATGATGCAAAAATTGTCTATTAAATATAGACACAAAAATTTCTAAGTTATCTTCATGTTTAATTTAGTACACAGCAGGACAAGTAAGAAGTTTGAGTTTATTTTTGTAAATCTTGATAGATCAAAAAAAGTTTTAAGTTTTTATGAGTACAAATTTCTATGATCCAGGTGGGACATTGACAAAAATAAAGTTTTTTCTTCAAAAACAGCTATCGCCCACCTGATGCCCCTATTTCAGAGCGGATTCTTAAATTATATAAGATATACTCCTTCAAATAAAATAAAAATTTGCTCTAATAAGCCAGAACAATTTATAAAGGGCCAAGAAATTATGATTTTCGGAGCAGTGATTAAGAAATCGCCACTGTTTTTTTCTGGCACTAGGACGGGTAATCGTCACCAAAAGAAGAGTCGAAACTTTTCATTAATATTGTTAAGGCTTGAAAATTGTTTTTTAAAAATGATTAAAATATGCTCAAATATCTAACATATCACCTGAATCTACTTAAATGATAAATAAAACTATCTAATTATGAAAATAATCGTATATATACAGTCTAAAATATATATACAGTCTAATTAATCCTATGAGGTTTTTTTCTTACCTGCGAATTTCCTAAAGTTTCTTTTCAAAAAGAAAATGAATACAGAAATGAAGCACTCACCTATAAGAAAAAGGAAAGTTTATAAATATTTACATGCAGAATTAAGTAAAATTTTGTACGCTTTAAGTTGAAAAATCAGTAATATCAGAAATACATTTTTAATATTAAATATTCATTTATTTGATAAAAAAATAATTACAATACATTTACTTAATCCAAAGATTTGCAATTCATTTACACTTTAAATCGTAAGTTGAAATTTTATAAAAAGATCAGATTTCTCAGGAAAAACTTCTATATAAAGCATACAAATCCAATTTTGTTTTTGATTTTCGTATTTACAAGTACAAAGAAGCCAGTTGGGCAAAGAGGCAGGAAAAGACAATCCATAAACTTCAGCAAATTTTTCGAACATACAATGGATAGAATCCTGAAGACTCATCGAAATCTAGAAGCGAAAGATTTTGACGATAACCATACTTTTTGTACATTACTATACTTATTGCAAAATCAATATTCTTATAATGTTAGTTTTGTAAATACAATGTATTCATATTGTGAATACAATACTATTGCATTTCAAATATTAGCCGACGCCTTACCGACTAAACTGTCGGACGTTCACCACTATTAATATATTAGCTATGGTGAAATTTTGAGCGCCCTTTTTCAGAAATTGGTCGGCTATCGCACTTTTATATTTTAATGATGGGACATACAATAGGCAAATTATCATAATGTTAAATCTCATTCGGAACTCAATTTCCAATAAGTGTCGTCTCTTTATTAATAGAAAAGGGATTTCAATATTTGCTCTTCTTTGGAAAACTACATGGATTTTTCCAACTTTGTGAAAATAAATGGTTTCAAAGAAACCAACACAGAATATTTGTGGATTCTGAAAACTCCTGTGTATTTAACATAATATTCAGTAAATGTTTTTTTTGTTTCCTTTCCTAATGTTTATAAGGGAATTTATAAGAAATTAAAGCTAATTTTGATATGAATTATCTAGCGAATAATTGCAATATTGATGCTTTTGGTTAATTCATAAATGCGTTCTAAATATTTATTGCATTTTCTTAAATAATGAAAATTTATGGTACAATTAAGGAATTCGAATGGTTTATTTTAAACTGGATTTTCAAAAACGCCGTTAAACAAATCATCGCTAACAGAAATTCTGTTCTGAATAATCGTGGAAATTAAACGCAACCATGATTTTGTAGTACAATAAATTTAAAAACAAGAAAATTCGGGCAGGAAATTAATTAAAGAATTTTCATTAATGCAATTCCATAAGGCCTGTGCAACATCTTGATATCTATTTATTCATTAACGGAATTCATTATTGCTTTCAATCTTTTTTACGATAGAAGTTATTCCTCTGAAAGGCAATAATCAAAAAGCTTAATGCTTAAAGCTTAATTAAAATGTTCCTGACATCAATTCTTTATTTTGTCTTTAATTTTTTTAAATCGTTCGAAAAAATGAATATTTCACTTTGAAAGCAATTCGGAATGGTATTCATTAAATGAACTTGGAAATATCAATAAAATAAAGTAATAAATAAAGTTCATAGCTCTTACTACGCTTTTAGAAAAAAAAAACCGAGCTCTTTTTTTTCAGATTTGTATTGTTCTGCAGTACAGAATAAATTAATTTGAACTATTTAATATCCTTGAGTTCGGTTTCCAACACCAGTAATCATTAAATCAGTCAAGTGAAATTTTATTTTATATACTTTAAATGTATTATGTTAGTAATCCTCTTTGGCAATCAGTTTTTTCTTCTGGAATATGGGTCTTTTATAAATTAAATTAAATAGCAAATCTAATAATTCATATATCTTTCACAAAATATTTCTAAGTATTAAATTACCATAAATATTCATTCTTTTTATGTTATTACAAAAATATTACATTATGAAGGTTTATCTATATCAAAGTTTGAATGCTTATTTATATGAGGATATGAATATTTATTTATTTAAATATACGAATCCTTATTTATTTTAACTTATGAATGTTTATATACACAAGGGGAGATTAAATGAACAAGTACAAAACGTCTCTGTGTATACAAATGAGAATGTAATTCAAAGTATACTGCATACGCCTGAGCACAACGATCCCATTGAATAAAGAGTCAAAGGATTCCTTGCTCTCAGAATTCCTGTTTCCTTGACAAAACCCATTCCTTCACAGCGTCCTTGAGATCCCCTATCAAAGTCAGCTTCCTCGAGCCCAGAAGAACCATTAACTCCAATGCGTACTGTGAGACACTCCGAAGACTACATAGGTTCATCAACAATAAAAGACTGGGGATACTCACGGAGAGCGTGGCTCTTTTCCATGATAACAGGCGTCCACAAGTCACCAATTTCACACACAAGGAATAGGCCAACTTCACGTGGGAGCAGTTAGACCCCTCGCAATACGGACAAGACATGTTGCCTTGCGATTTTCATGTGTTTGATTCCCTGAATAAACACCTGAAGGGAAATGCTTCAATTCGGACGACGAACTTAAGGACTCTGTGAAGAACTGAGTCTCATCCCGACCACTGGACTTTTGAGAACAAGGAGTCCTTCGGCTCTTTATTCAACGGGATCATTGTGCTCTGGGCTATGGTGTATATTTTGAATAAAGTCTTCCTTTATCCTTCGGTGTCATTTCGTACCTTTTCATTTAAACACCCCTTACCTAAACATGAGTATTTGAGGTAAAAGAAATCATTGTGCTACTGAGAACCTAACTCCTTGGTTAATCTATCTTCTATCTGCATACTGACATTTGAAGCACTGGATCTTCACTTTTTGACTCCTAACCTGCGGCTAATAATCACAATCTTTGTTTCTGTTTAATTCTCAAGAAAATCATTCAGTTAAAGGCTTAATGCATCCGAGAAAGTGACTTGAATTTCTTTCAGACAATGAAATATATATAGAAATTATGCCAAATAAATTTTTTAAAACTGCTAAAAATTAGGAAAAGAAATCAAAAGAAAATTAATTCCTATTATTACAAAGACACGTTTTAAAACTTTAAAATAATATTATAATTAATTTCATGCGATAAAAATTTTCGAAGCAAAATTGCAAAATCATCAAAATACCAAATCAAATAAAGATCTTAAGTTTTATTTCCTCAATAAATAAATAAAATAAAAATAAATAAGTTATCGCGTCATTCGTATCTTTTCTTTTCTAAGTTTATTTGATAGGAAATTGGTAGCTCTAGATCAAACGTCTGACTCGAAGAGTGAGATGCACACACACGCACGTAATGCAAGCAGACACATCTACCCACATACTCACTCACACAGCAACACATTATTTGAAGAGATAGAAACGCACTAATAATGCAGTCATAAAAAGTTTTCTGTGTTCTTTCAACGTGATATTATTTTAACTGTAAAAGAATTATTTATCTCAGGTTTGCAACAATTTTTATCTTTAAATTATATCCCAGAAAGCCGCTGCTGTTTGAATAACTTGATCAAATATTTAGATTTTCATACGATATGTTCATAAAATTGATCCACGTTAAAAGATATATGTTTGATATCATTTCAAAAAGCAGCATTATGTTGTGAAATACCTCCCAGTTAATGCTTTTATACAAGAGATGTTCAAATGAAAAGGTACTAAACGGCACTGAGTGTGTAAATGAAGACTTTATTCAAAGTATACACCATAGGCGTGAGTACAAAGATCCCATTGATTAATGAGCCGAATGATTCCTTGCTCCTAGAATTCCTGTGGTTGTGACGAGACCCAGTATTTTATAGTGTCCTTGAGTTTACCGTCTGAGGTGAAGCCCTTTCCTTTCAGATGTTTATTTTGGGAAACTAAACACATGAAAATCGCAGGGTGATATGTCCAAGTTGTAGTACTACTCCCACTTAAACTTCACCAATTCCGCGTGACGACCCTGGAGACATGAGGACGTGCGTTATCATGGAGCAGAATCACCCCCTCCAAGGGTATACCCGAATTTTTTTCTTCATAGATCTGCGTAGTCATTGGAATGTCTCACATCGGAATTAACGGTTCTTCTGTGCTTAAGGAACCGAGTGCTATGTTAAACGGATGACGCTCTTTTCAAGAAAGATTTAAAGAGCTCTTTATAAGAACCTTTAATCTCTCTAATTATGCCCGTCTCGTTACCTTCTCCCATAGCGGCAAATATGTTAATAGTGACGATGTTGCGACGTTTCGTATCTTTTCATTCGAACACCCCTTGTATATAAGTTTTTAATGACCATACGTAGTATTAAAGTGCAAAATATCATATTAAATTACGTTAAGGCAATTCATAGGATATTTGTTTGAAATATAAATTCAATGCAATGTGTTTTCAATGAAAATGTTTTTTTTCTTTCATTTTCAAGCTTATTCAAGCAACAATTCAATCCTTTTAGATCACAGATGGGCCTATTCATCTGGAAGAAACCCAGTACTTGTATGAAGATGATGACATTAAAGTAGGATTGTTAAAACTGTCTACAGAGTAACGCAATTTTCGTATGCCTGCCCATGTAAGGGTGATAAATGCTTACTTTTTTCAATAGAACATTAACTATCCTATGCAGGATCCGCATTGCTCAACATGATGTTGCATTTGCAGATTAATAATTATGACAAGTCAAAAAATCTGATTCTGGTTTTGATACCTAAGAGAATAATTTATTTTATTCTTTTGAAGAAAAAACCTATTACAATATTGTATAATAGTATGAAACAATATCCGTAATCTTTACAATATTATTGAATATGATATCGTACAATAATGGCCAATAAGTTGTTTAACCTGGCGGTATTATAGAAGGAAATAATAAAGATAACCCTCTGTTACTTGTTCTCCGCATATGCGTATAATCTACATTTATCAATAAATTTCAACGCATAATAGTTTAATATTTTCCATAAAAAGTATTCATTTATTTACACATTAGAATTAGTTACAATATTTATAAATGAAAAATACATTTAATATAGTTCTAATACTTGTTGGATGCAAACCGATTTATTAACGATGAAAATAAAATTGCTTAATTTATTGCGACGGACGATTAAATTACAAAAACATATTCATAAAGATATAAATTTTGAAAACGCCAATATTCCATTGTTTTAATGTATTAAATAATTATTCAATTGGATTAGAAATATTGAAAAGTCTCTTAAGACACTTGAAACTGTTTAACAATTAAGAAGGATGTTAATTCAAGGAATCCTCTTTCTTATTTTTGGGATTGTAATTATAATTTTTGGTATTATAATAAATTATAAAGCTCTTTAAGTTTGCATATTTTTGTATAACGTTACCTGCAGTAGGATGAAATTTCGAAATTTTATTAGTTTGATAAAAGCCTGAATCTATCATAGCTTTTGGGACTTACATATGAGATTTGGTAATTTTTTTAAAATTTATGATATATTTGGTAATTAATCTAGTTAAACTTATTCCTATAAGTATGCTAACTATATATTGCTTTTTTGACGAGCTTAAAATTAATATAAAATGCAAGAAAGCCAAGTTTTTTCTTTATGCAAACATATTAAGAAAGAACTTTTCCATTTAATTTAAAAATTCAACCAACTTTTGAGCAATTTTGAAAAAATACTTTAAAAATATTAGATATTCATCTTTAGGGTATAATATGTAAAAAATATTTATTTGCTATTTCACATAATGCTACCACATATAATTAAGAAATACATTTTTTTATAAAGATCAAATTTCCATCAGATTCTGAAATTTTACAATGTTATTATACGGATAAATTCTAATTCAATCAGATATTATAAAGTAATTTACGTTGATATTAATAATATTTATAGGTCGGATCGATATCTAACCAAAAAGGTTAACAATTATTTTGATAAAAGGACTTTGAACTCTGATTAAGTAATTGCAAAAATTAATAAACTTAATTTATTAAAATTATACATTAAATACAATATTAATTAAATAGATTAAAATTTTTAGTTGCAATAAGAAAATACTATCAAATTGTAATGGGATCTATTTATGAAAATTTTCAAAAACTATTGGCATAAGAAGAAAAATTGTTTCAAATCTTGCATTTTTATGAATATTGACTCTGGTAAAGTATATTTTTAAAAAATGTATCCCAATTACAGAGAAATTCAGCTTAAAATTTATTTTCATGCAACACAGCTGAGACTTTTGGTTGAAAAAATTCTTTTTTATGTTAAGATAGAGACACCACTCTATAATGAAATGAGAGGATGTTTTTCTTATCATATCGCACATCAGACATAATTCGCACATTTCGGCCGAAATAGAAACATAACAGTGTATCTCGCAAAACTTCCGGAAGTCTAGACTGTTTGCATGAATCGATATAAATGCTGCATAGAGCCACCTCCAGAAAAATTCTCCGATTTAAATCCCTAGGTTATAAGGCTAAAAGCTATTTATTGCAGGATATAAAACGAAAACCATGTTTCCTATTAAGGACTTCAGTGATCCGTGTATAAATGTAGATTGCTCTAAAAGAAATGCAACAGAGCTTTTTATTATCTTCATATTTACTTTGATAGTTGGAAAAAAACTTTGTTTTAATTCAGACAAAATATATTTTTAATTGTAGCTTCCTATTTAAACTATTTATTTAATTTGTAAAAAAATAATTTAAATATTAAACAACTTGAAAGGCTCGAACGCAACTTAACTGTATAACACGATGGTATAATATCTTCATTGTGCTATTTTATTCTGGTTTGGAGGATTTCAAATAGCTATAATTTAATTTAAGCAGGCAAATATTATGCTGAAATGGAAGTTAGAGATAAAAACTTATACAATTTGATAGATCAAAAGTTGAATCCGTCATTTGAAAGATGTCCATTATTATTTTTGTTTTTCCTAAATAAATCTGTAACTGAACAGTACTATTTAAGACCTATGCTATTTAACAGTGCTATTTAAGAAGGTGTGCTGACCACACACCTTCATAGAAAATATGAATGAGTTAAATTTTTATATAATTTTCTCATGATCGTTAGACAAACATATTTATATTTTAATTTTATTGCTTGTGGAAAATATTGATTAGGATCTTTTTCAAATAGACTTAAGTAAAAATAATGATGTTGTAACATTAAAAAATACCAATCTTTATTTTCTATATAATAATTAATCATAGATTCATTCAGAAAATAATTCGATAACGATAAACTCTAACGCTTTCATGGAATACTTCTCATGTGCATATAATATTCCGATATGTGCAAGAAAGTGCACAATGTTTTCATCCCCAGTCTTTGCCATCGAATGGAGTATTAAAATTACTCAGAAAATGGTTGTGCATGAAAAATTATTTTTAAGTGCTTGGTAATAATAAAATTTAATTATGACATGGAAAAAATGCAGTTTACATAGAGTTTTATCGAAAAAATTCGGTTCATATGTAAAAGAATATACAAGAAATGAGCTATGATATAAAGGGACCCAAATCCATAAGAAATGGAGGTTATTATTTGAATTCCATTCACAAATATACGTAGAAATTTAATGCGTAAAGCAGTGATTCTCAACCTGTGGGGCGCGCCCCCCTAGGGGGGCGCAAGCACACTAATGGGGGGGGGGCGAGAATATCCAAAGGAAAATGTTATTTTAAAAAAATCGATTAATTGACTGAAAGTAAAGGACACACACACACATATACAAAACAAAATACATTTCGACATATTTAATAATTAACTTATTAAATTAAAACAACTTACTAAATTAAAAACAAATTTAATAATTATTAGTGACTTCCTTGGGCCTGTCTTGCAGAGCAAAGTTTTTAGAAGGAGGGTTTAATATTAGAAATAGACACTCTCAGTTCATTTTCTATAATTAGCTGAGATCTATATTTTGTCTCCAAAGAAGACACAGCAGAAAATCCAGTTTCACAAAGGTAAGATGTTGAAAATGGTAGTATAATGCGAAATATCCTTGTTTTTAGTGCAGAAAACTCATCATCCACTCCTGCCCAAAATTCAAAGAGTGATTTATTACTAAACTGTCTTTTGGTTTCGCCGCTTGCCGTGAAGTCTGTGAAGGTTTCTTCCTCTTCAATTGAGAGTCCTTCGGAAGTATTTTGAAATGGATCCCTCACCCACTTGTAACTTGATATCAGTTTGTCGTCCGCGAGAAAGTACTTTTTAAAATTCTTTGCGAGCATTGCTAAATGATTTTTAGTGGTTACAAAAACAACTTTTACATGTTGTTCTTCAGCCTTGTAAGTTTTAATACAATCATTAAAATTTGCAAACATTGTTAAGTTTTCTTGCTTTAAATTTCTGCTCCACAATTCCAACTTCCTACAAAAAGCATTAACTTTATCACTCGTATACAATATATGTGCATTTGCCCCCTGCAGTTGAAGAGCCAAGTTATTTAATTTTTCGAATATGTCTACCATCCAGCTAAATTTCAACACGAATAACTATCGCGAAAATTCTCAGCTTCCGGTCTGTTTTCCTTTTCTAAGAAAACGGCGATTTCTTCTCTTAATTTATAAACACGTTGCAAAAATTTCCATCCTGATAACCATCTTGCCTCGCAATAAAATTGTAACGCTGAATATACTGCCCCCATGTCTTTACTAAGTGCGGAAAAGATTCTTGATTTCAGGGGTCTCATTTTTATATAATTTACTACGGTTACAACCGTAGTTAACACAATATTCAAACCAAGATTCATTTCTTTGGAAACCAAAGCTTCTCTGTGGATCATGCAATGTGTCAAGACACACTGTGGAGATTTTTGTTTCACAAGTGCTTGAATACTTTGGAATCTTCCGGACATAGAACGAGCACCATCGGTGCATATTCCGACGCAATTTTTCCATTCTATGTTTACCTGGTTCATAAAATCATTTAAGATAGCAAATAATGCGAGTGCTGCTGCTTTGTGTTCTATTGGTTTGCAGGAAAGTAATTCTTCTACTACTGACAAATCATCCCAAAATCTAACATAGGCAATGAAATGAGCATCTTTATTATTATCTGTTGCCTCATCGAGTTGTTTTGAACACAATTTGTCACGTAACTTCGATAAAAGCTGAGACTCTACATCTTCAGCTATATCATTTGAAAGAGGTATAGATTGCAAATCGTTTTGCAAAATTATCTCCAAACATTATTTCTACAATCTCAATGCGGCTGGCAAAATAATCTCTTCACCAATGTGGTGAGGCGTTTTACATCTGGCTATTTTATATGAAGCATTTTAAGAGGCAATTAAAGCTTCTTCATTCACAGACAACGTTTTTTTAAACAATGATTTTTGCTTTTCACATGATTTTAATTTTTATTCGAAGAATTCTCTGGGTTTGTTTAAGTACTCACAATGAAGCATTTCCAAATGTCGTTTAAGTTTATTAGGTTTCATGCTGTCTGTCACCAACATTTTTGAGCAAATGATAGACAGTGGCCTTTCTTCTTCATTTACTTCAGTACTAGTGAACCTAAAATTTAAGTATTCTTGAGAATATTTTCTTGATTTTATTTTCGGAACCACGCTCGTCTGTGCACTTGTTGATGCTTGTCTATCGTCTAATGTTCGCTTATGACTGCTTAAAAATGTGTCCATGATTCTGCATAAGTCTGCTGCCGTGAATATTTAATACGGTGAATTGCAATTACGCGAAAATATATATTACATACACATTCAGAATAGATTCAATAGCGATAGAAGGATCAACTCGAATGAGATTGTCTGGAATTGAAATTGGCGTCACAGAACTTTCTCCTTCTCCCTATGAGAAAACATTTGCTCACATCTGCGCACGCTCCTAACTTAACTTTTAAGCCGACCAGACAAATCGAAACTTCTCGTGAAACCGTGAGAATGCCCGACATGGCGGGACGCAAGAGTAATAAAAAGGCATAGGATTCTTGTTTTTTCAATGCTGAGGATTGATGTTGCAAAATGTCAATAAATTTCAGTATTCTTGGTAATTTGTAAAGTTTAAAATTAAGGTTTTAGTGTAGGTTTAGTGCCAAAATGCTCAAAATACATTATTATTGTATGCGGTGGGGAGGGGGGGGGGGCGATGAAAATTATGATTGAAAATTGGGCCGTGAATACTGAAAGGTTGAGAAACACTGGCGTAAAGTGAATACATGTATTCACTTAACGATATCAAGGGTATTAGAATCATATATGCTTTATGGGAAATTTTTTGCTTTGTTTATCCTCAAGAAATATCCGGATTCATATTGGCTATATAAAATTATGATAATTTATAAAGACTAACTTTCCGAACCAAATAATATGGTTGTGATTACATTAGGAATTACATTTTTAATTGAAGATTTTATCGCTATCTATGAGTTTTTGGTGACGAATCGCTGAATTCCGATTCATATCCATCCTAGGAAATCTATAATTGATCTTACGAGTAATTGGCTGGTTAATCGTAGATTAATTTTTGGAAACCTTGTTTTGTCTCTTAATCAACTATATATCGTTAAAAATAAATATAATGTTGAACTAAAATTTGTCGTATGAACTAGAATTGTAGTAGTTACTCTCTATTACTTTGCTCTTTTCTCTATTAATAGCAGAATGCAACAGTGAATAAGCAATTAAAAAAAAAAACTTCTGTTAATTTAAATCAAATGCACTTCGAGTGGTTTTTTTTTTTTGACATAGAAAGCTCAGTGAATTGTTTAGAAACACTGCTTTTAATAGTTTAGTCAAAATTAATTTCTTCAACAGTTATTTTTAAATATTTTTGTGCTTTTGTATGAAGAATAAATCCGATAATTCTAGTGGATGAGCTATTCCATGCAATGCTTTTGTTAGGCAAATCCATGTTTGTGTGTTACATTAATTTTTTTCTCATACCGCAAAAGAAAACAACAGCAGATAAATAAAATTTTTAAGAACCATTTTGAAATCCCATTACTTTTTCTCTGCTCAAAAAATTTTAACCCAAGGAAGACTTTTAAAGTAAAAAATCATACAAGATGCTTTTCAGAGCCAATGATATTCTATAAAAAGGTTTCCCACAAGAAAAAAAGAAATGTCACATCTCAAATATGTGCATAACATATTTTTGTCTTTTGAATCAGATACAACTGACTTCTATCTTTTCGTTTTACGACAGAAAACCAAAGTGACATCATTGATTTCCAATACTGAGAATCGATATTCTTTTCTCTGAAATCGAAACATATTTGAAATAGAAAAAAAAAAAAACCGAATGTCTTTTTGACTTTGAAAGCAAAATGGCTAAGAATAGCTAACATTTCTATTTGTAGAATTTTATGTAAAAGTAGACAAAAAATAAAAACTTTTGGTTACAAAAGTAATTCGGTAGTTTGCTCTAGTTTTTAATTTGTTTAAACATTAAGCTATAAATATAAAGTTAGTTGTATTAATATTATCAATAGTTGAGGGTGATTGGGACAACTCCAATCAGCAAAGTAAATATAATAAAGATTTTTTATAGACCAAGATTATTTTAGATCAAAATCTAAGTGGTAAGAACAATGCTTTTTGCTCAAACAGTTTTTATTTCCAAAACAACTATTTCTATAGTTTTTATTCTTTTCAACTAAATCGTAAATTCTTTATTCGATTAATTTGTACTTTTGGCATCATGCAGAATTTTAAAGTCGCTTTTCTACTTCTTCCACCTTTAAATTAATGACATGGTTTATCAATGATAGTATCAATGACAGAAATACCTTATAGAAAATTCCTTTAAAATATGTCGCATAAGAGTTTCAGGAATATATAAAAATAGCAAAATATTCATTACATGAAACTTTTTTGTGCAGTTTCATATCACAAACCAGTTCCATTATACAGTGACTACCGATAAGTGTTTGGACACCTACGCAAATGACGATATCTGCGGTCCTAAGGTACGTCTCGGCCTCCGCCAGTATATATCGTGTAGGAAACAGCATCGGCTTTAGTTGCATGCAAGATGTCTCGCAGTTCGGGGCTCTCTGATTTCGAGAAAGGTATAATTATCGGGTATCACAAATGTGGCCGATCCTTAAGGGACATATCTAGCGATCTGAAGGATCCAAAATCTACAGTGGCCAAGGTGATTAAGAAGTGGAAGGTGAGCGGTGATTGACGGAATGTGCCCGAGTCGGTAGACCAACGAAACTGGGAGATAGAGACCGACGAGTGCTGTCCAGAGAAATTCGGAAGAACCACACCCAACCGATGGCCCTCATCCGCGAAGAGTTTCAATAGGCACCCTGAAGTATTGTTTCAATGAATACCATCCATAAGGAAGCACATCTGCTTGGTTTTCATGGTCGTGCTGCTGCCCATAAGCCTTTGATCACAAAGTCCAACCACGCTGCACGGTCAATGTGGTGCAAAGCACATCGAAATTGGACCGTAGATCAGTGGAAACGGGTTCTTTGGAGTGACGAATCAAGGTTCAACCTTTACCGTTCGGATGGCAGGGTCTGGGTCTGGCGTCTACCTGAAGAACATCTCCAGCCAAAATGCATTGTTCCAACAGTCAAATTCGGTGGAGGTGGAATTATGATCTAGGGATGTTTCTCCTGCTATGAGCTGGGGCCCTTCGTCCCCATTTATGGTAAGCCCAACTCCGATACCTACTGCACTATTTTGGATAGCAATGGGCTTTCACGTTGTGACAGTTTTACGGATTGAACCCCTGCTACTTTCAGGACGACAATGCCAGTTGTCATGTTTCGATGTTAATCAAGACTTGGTATGGTGCCAATGGAGTTCATCGAATGGACTGGCCTGCCCAGAGTCCATACCTGAAACCTATCGAGAACCTGTGGGATGAGTTGCATCTTCGAATTCGGGGGTGCACTACAAGTGCAAAATCGGTGAAGGAACTTCTATGTCTTCTCCAAGCCGAGTGGAAGAAAACACCACTAGCTGTCATACAAAGACTTGTGGAAAGTATGCCCCGGAGGTTCCGCGCTGTAATTACCTCTCGTGGAGGCTCTACCAACTATTGATTTTGAATGAAGTTAGTTTTACTTTTCTATTACAGGTGTCCAAATACTCATTGGTAGTCAGTGTATATGAAATTTTTCAACTCGGAGTTTATTCCCTCAATAGTTTTTGTTACGATTAAAAATTAATACAAGGACGCAAAAATGATTTGATGTATTGGAAAATGCCAGATCTGACAATATTTGAAACTGGAAGTTGTTTTTATTGAATTAAATTACATTTTTTTAGAATGAAAACTTATGGAGTGAAACTGTAAAGGAAAAGAGATTTCCTTCAATATTCGCTAATGCTATATTGAACGAGGAATCAAACGGTAAATCGATTTTTACCATGCATCTTCCGATTCATTACGTGCACGTTGATGATCCAATACCCTTTCCGAAGTTTTTTGCTATGGAAAACAATTGTGCTCTAAATTACGTAACTTTAACCTGATTAAACTTCGAATTTGTAATTTTTTAATTCATATTCTCATATTTCTAGAATAAAACGTTTTAATATGATAAATTTATGTAATTTTAAAATTACAAAGAGTCTATCAAAATGAGAAAGCATTCAGTTTTTCATTTGTTTATAACCTTGAAAATTGCATAAAATGCTGCTATAAGCTATTTTCAATAACTTTCAAATACTGAAAGAAAGTGCGAAGTTCGGCAAAAATACAATAGCTGCCTCTAACAAGAAAAGCAGCTGAAATAACACTATGGACCAGCAGCAAAAAGCGCCCGTGCATAAATTATGTTTGGACATACCTTAGCATATGCCAGGATAAATTTCGGGGGAAAACGTTTTTCTACCTAGTTGGTTGGCATCGAGATATTACACGCGTTACGTATCATACCATACATCAGAGGGAATTTACACATTTCGATCGGATGATAATCACATCAACGCACCTCGCAAAACTGCCGGAAGTCTAGACAGTTTACGCGAATCGATATTATCTGCATGGAATTCTCACCAGGGAATGATTCGGGTTTTAAAACCGCAAATCGTCCTAAGGTTAGATAACAGTTGTTTATTGCAGAAGATAAAACTGGCACCGTTCTTCCGCTCTGTGAAAGCTTTATTTCGTTAATATATGTTGCTCCAGGAGACTAGTTAATTGTAAGATAGTATTCCTATCTGTTTGGTTAATTGAGAATTGTATTACTTTCGTAAGATAAAAAAAGAAAGTTTTGCAAACCTTCTTGTGGTCCGCAATCTATCAGAATTGTCAACACTATTTTATAATCTGCCTGTATAAAAGGATGTAAAATGATATTAAAATGTTTAATTCAGATGATTATAAAAATTTTCAGTTGATTAAAAACACTTGCTACCTTCCTTTATTAAATAATTTATTCTATAATTGTCTGTTACATAATAATTTTAAAACAATATATTGAATTTGTGTATTTCATTATTAAATTCATATTTTGTGGGTTTTATTTGTAGTTTTCATGTTGTTAATACTTCTAAGTTTCATGAGTATTATTTTTTTATATTTTGTGGTTTTTAAAATTGATTTTAAATAATAGTATTAAGCAAATGGCATTATTAATAAAAATGAAAGAAATGTCTTATTACAACTATTAAAGCAACTGTAAATCCTAAATATTTTAGGATTTCATTATTCTGTAATATCTCAATAATAATAATAACTAAATAATTCGTAAATGTGCTTTAATTATGTATTTATCATTACCCTGTCACTTTCAGATAGCAGAAAGTGAAAAATATATTTTTAATGAAATATTATTTTCTTTGAAGTTGAAAAATATTAGTTATTAGAAATTGTGCATTATGGTGTTAGAGGAATTTTGAATACAACAAGTACTTAAGATAAAACAAGATACAGAAATATGCAAATTTAGCTACAATATATTTAGTCATCTGATGTATATCTTTATACACAATAAATGACAAGAAAAGTATATATTTAACATACAATGACTTTAATTCATAAATCGGTATCTTAATTTCATATAATATATTTATATATCGCAATATTGGTATTGCGTTTGTTATTTTATAAGCTTGATGGCAACTGACTTCGTGTATTCAATATTTCAGCATCCTAGCTCAGTAAAGAAGGGTTTAATTATTTTGAATAGAATATTTTAGCTTAATATTGAATATTCAGAATTAAATTTCAAATATTTAAATCAAAGAACAAATGTAAGTAAATTTTAAACTTACATATTTCTGTTGACGCTATTGATATAACATATTGACATACAAATTAATTGTATCATTATCGGCGGACCCAAAATTTTAATTCCATTTTTTCCTCAACAAATAACAAGCATTTAAGTGCCGAAAGAACAAATAAAAACTCTTTTTTTCAGCGAAATGCTAATTGGCGCACTAAAAAAAATAACATTAAGGAAATCCTTTGTATCAATAACCGTTTATTTGTTACAGTACTAATAACAATGTATAGCCTAAGGAATTTAATTTAGTTCAACTTCAGAAATAATGAATTCTTTCATTAAATGAACATGGCACTAATTATAAGATTTCCGTTTTTTCTAATAACTCAGTACTTATTAGCCTAATTATAAACACTTTAATTGTGTTCTAATTTGTAAATTTTTTCGATAAATATTAGCAGTAGCGAATTTTAATTGTGAATAAAATCTGATCTTTTTCTGATTTTTGAAAATTTCTGCATATTATTTGAATTAATATAATAAGAAACACTGCATCAAAATAATTAAAATGCAAACGTTTTAAATGAATATATTATTATTATTTTATTATTCTCTTTTGCTTTGGTAATTAGCAAATACCTTCTAAGCCGCAAAAGGCTTTTTGCAAATTCAAAAACGTGTAATAGTTAGATGCAAACTTAGATTTTGAAAGTTCAAGTCAAACTCTATAAAAATAGTCAGAGATCAGAATATTTTAAACTCGACTTCTCTAATCTTAAAACAAGGGATTTTTGAAGTAAAATTTTATAAATTTGTGTCATTACATACCAGGAGAGTATTTAAAGTCTTCTAATTTAAAATACTGTAAATTTTGAGAAAGTAAATGGCTATAATTGCTCCTAATTTTTTATATATTGATTTTAGATCATTAAAAAAATGACACGAAATAGAGAACGAATACTAGAACAGCAGGACTGTGTTTGATATTTAAGTGTGATTGGATATACATATCGAAGCTTGTCCATGTTTTTTTTTAACTGCGCTTTGGTGGTACATATATTTATAATACTGTATGATATCAAACAATATTTTTATTATAGTATTTAAGATAATATAATAATATATACCATAAACAAAATAGGGAAAAGTCTCGGATGCATATAGAGGAAAATACCAAAATGAGAAGCCACAATTTAATATAAACGAAATAATTTGCAGGAAATCTTTATTATGAAGATGACACCAAACACCAACAGCACTCTTTCTCCCTAGTTGCTCCTTACTCTTACAATCAAAACATCACAGTAGTCAAAACTTTCTTTCTCGCCATTGGGATCAAAAGTTCGTAATAAACCGCTGTTGCAGAAACTGTTCCAGTTATAAAAATTTATTCGTTTCATTGTTATATACATTGTTAATCATAATGATGACGCTGTTAATATGCAAATTTAAAGTATTATTGGAATACAATAGATATTTATATGTGCTATAAATTTGCGAATAAATATTAAACTTTTGATAAACCGGGTCTTGATTTTTACCCTATTCTATTCATTTTTTTCACGTGCATGTGAATATCGTGTCGTTTCTGACCGTATTGTTTAAATTCAGGCTCAGTGTAATCCGCGTTTATTTTATTGTTAAATGTAACCGTCACCTTCTGTTATATTTCCTCTCACACCTATTTTGACGCATTAAATCGACCGTAATACATGCACAAAAGAGCAATTCGTTTTAGAATCCATTGCCAAACAATATGCATTATCTAAGAAATTATGCAAAAAAAAATATATTATTTTTTTCTATCTTAATAAATAGCATTCTATAAAACTGGGGTATTTTCAATTCATCGTTTTCAGTAAATTATAGTAGTTGTATGAAGAATAGTTACCATTTGTCTGGATAAGCACAGAATATAGCATTTGATGCAATCTGTCTCCCAACTGCGTATGAAGGAAAATATTTCTAAAATTGCTCAACGATTTATATTACGAATGATAGAAAAATAATTTTTCCACTCCAAAATTTTAAAAATATAATAATCAGAATTCCTTTTTCAAGGAAATGGATTTCAGAAATTTCACGAATCGTATCTTTTATGTATTTGCGTCGTAGAATACAATATAAGATTTGGAAACTAAATAAAACTCCTTATTGTGCAAATCCAAAGAAAAAAGAACGTCTAGGAATGAAAAAAAAAACTTTATGTCAAAATGTAGAAAAAGAATTTTCGTTCAAAATCTGTGCTTCAAGTATTTCAAGAAATACGAACTGAAGTCAGAGGTCTTTAGTTCACAGAGGGACGAAAATATAAATACAAACTAATAAAAAATATAAAAAAATGTACTCCGTTGCTATAGCAACACGAAATCCCATCAACGTCGTATCAAGCTGTTTTCTCTTCTACCAACACAACTCAGCAAGAGGGAAAATGGACGTTTATTCTTTTCAAATACCTAAACACAGCTTGAAAAAAAATGCAGCAAAAAGCCACTTTAAATGCCTTGGGGAATGTTAGCTCCGAGACGAATAATAAAATTTTACGCATCTATTCGTTTAGAAATGTTTTGTCTACAGGGGAGGTGATACAAGCTTACTTTAAATAATTTAGTCAACAGAATGCTTAGGGCGGAAAAGATTTGTAATCTTCTTTGTAGGTTCATTATTCTTTATTATTAATGGAATTTTCACTTTTATCCCAAGAAGTCTGATTATTCATTCAGAGGACCAGTGTTATTCATCCTCTTAGTTGATTAGTTCTGATGTGTGTGGGACCTGGAGATTTCTAAAATATCAAACGCCTATTTTAATAAATATTTTTGCTTTAAATGTATGCAAGTACAACTAGTCTATTTGTCTCAAAAACTATTGCTATTGATATTAAGGCTTTGTTTATTATCATAAAAATTCGATCTGTTAACATAAAAATAAAATTAAGTGCATTTCAATATTAGTACTAATATCCATACTTTAAAACATACAGTTACGTCACATTTTTAATTTAGAAACGGAAAACGGCACCTATGTTCTGAGTCCATTGTGTCTGAAATTATTTTTATCAGCCATGATTTCTTTTGGCACTCTTAATCAGAAATAAAAATGTACTAGAATCGTTTTTCAATTTTGAATTCCATAAGACTGTAGCTCTGATTCTATATCGATATTTTTGTATATTCTGTAATGTCTTGGTTTGCACTAATTTGAATTCGATTTTCCCTAAAAGTATTTATACTTAAAATTTCTCAAAGGAATAAGAATCGTTTTTCAATCTTGAAATCTATAAATCTATAACTATGACTCTCTATTCATTTTCTTGAAATCTGTAATGGTCTGGCTTACACTAAATTGATTTTTATATGATTTGATGACATGATAGAATCATTTTAAAATGTTCTTCAAGATAAACTCCTTTTTTCTTATATATGAATCTCAGTAAAATGAAAAACGACTAATCATTGAGCAATATTGTAGTCGAAACTGGAGGCGCATTAATCCAATTTGTAAGCACAATTTCCTTTATAAACTTTGTAGCAATAGATAATTTAAACTATATGCAACATTTAACAAGGGCAATATTTCTTTTCTGCTCAATTGGTTATAAATCTTAAAGTAATTTGCATAATTTAAACTGGTTATGTAATATTATTTAATTATTTCTTTGTTACTTTTCCTTAAAACTAAACGAATTATTATTATAACAAGAAATTCTTTATCAGTAGAAAATAATAGTATAATATATGCATCAGAAATTATTAATGCTTTGACAGAACTTATTGTATAAACAAATATATAAATACTTTTAGTTTATTCTTTAAGATAGAATCATTCATTTCATGCAAATATATTATACAGGATATAGCTCAAATTCTCTTAAACCTTTCAAAACCTAAATTGTTTCCCGAATAGCCAAAGAAGTAAAGTGTATCCTAATGTGTCTACGCTGAATTTATTGAAACTGGTTACAACACCCTTAACGGAGAAAGGTACAATGTCAATCCACTCTTCCAATACAGATATTAAAGAAGGTCTTATTAGAAAAATGTATAAGATCCCATAGTGAAAACACAGAAAACAGTTTGCACTAAAACTGAAAATGTAGTCACAGATTCCCCCCTCCCTCTCCGTATCAGAGAGATGCATTACAGGATATGTGATCTAACTTACAACAACCTGCCATCTATTCAAAGCCTGAAATTTATAATAATTTAATGATAAAACAATTAAAGACGAGCATTTCAAGCCAAATGTTTCGTAAATTAATTGATAGTATTTATTTTCAACAAATTTATGCTTTTTAATGTATTTATTACTTTACATCTTCGTAAAGATGATGCTTAAAAAATCGCATTTGCATACAAAAAATGTCTTGATCTTAAAAAGAAATTGAATTTTATCTATCTGAGTGTAATTTTATGTTAAATGCATAAGTAAAAAAATATAACAAAAACAAGTTTTGCCGTGAAATCAAAATTATAAAGATAAGAGTTTTGACAAGAAATAAATAAAAGTAATTTTGAAACAAAAGCACATTTTTCAGACTTGAATTGCAGCAGTTTTGAAATAGACAAAAAATATTTCGCCTGAATAAATCCATTGCAGAACATTATTGATAATCTGATGCCTATTTCCCACCGTTTCCATAGCTACATTTTTATGTCACCAAGAAAGAAGACTTCTGTCAATTGACTTTAAAATCAAAGATTTCTACCTCAAAACTAATATGTGTCAAGAATGATAACATTCATTTCAACACCACCCATTCAATTTGTTAGCCAGCCGCCGAAATCTTATTTACTCTGTCACTTTACACAAAAGCACTATTACCAATCGTAATTTACTTTGAGCCACCATTCCACTCCACTCATTTCCCTTCGTCTACGGACTGTTTTCCTTCTGCTGGAAATACCTTTCGGCAAGATGAGCCTTGAACATACCCAGCGCCTTAAGTAAGCAAACTATCCCACGCAATCCTTTCGGTTCGGCTGATATTTGCCTGCCTTGAAAGAAAAGTGTTCCAAGAATTCGGGCTTCTTATTAGTCGAGTTTACCTAGATGATAGATGATGTTTGGGTTCGCTTTTCTGAGCGAAACATTTCATCGATATTCCCATTTTTGCAAAAGTTCTAGAATGTGTGAGTTTTAACAAGTTTAACTGTTAGTTCTAGAGAATCTGAGGGAAATATTATTACAGAAATTAACTGATACTTTCTGTAGAATTTAAAAATTAGATATCAGGTTAGGAAGGGTTTTAACAACAAAGAACCTTTGTTTAATATTTACATTTTGCTAAGATTCTTACAAGGAACTGTTTGTTTAACAACTAAAAATAAAATAGGCCTCATTTCGGAACTAATTTGATGTCATTTCGATACATTTTATTGGATTATCATTTTGTCTTGAAGTTAAACAAAGATCAAACTGGGACCAATTTTGTAATTTTGATTGAATTATAGACCACATATTAAATCACGATTCGTTTCAGTATTCTGAGGTGACGCGTTTTCGGCTGTTTTTTCCTTATTAAGGGGTAATACACAGAAGAATGTGCGCCATTTCCGGAGTTTACTTTATTATTAAATGCAAACATCTCCTCCTTTCCTCTCAACCTTATTATGCTGAATTGCACCCAAACTAACGCATACTCAAAAGCATGGTGCTGGTGGAGGGGCAGAATCTGCTTTGGCAAACAGTACTTCCTTTCTACAAAACATACACTATTTATTTGTGGAAGGATCACTGATTTAAAATATATTAAAAAACAAAAGTAAAATATTTTTGGCAGACAATTTCGACTCAAGACTATAATCACATTAGCTAGGCGATAAATCTAGATTTTAGAGCTATCATATCGAAGATCCATCATGTGTGTTTAACTAATGAATATTTATAGGATGTCTTGCATGCTTTTCATTCAGAAAAACTAAGATAGTGGTCCAAATTTTGCATTGGTCATCCATCTATTTAGATTGTCATTAGAATCATATATCGTAGATTAAATCATGAGTTTAAAATTTTATATCGGTACATTAATTAGTAAATATCTTGCAGCAAATCCGATTTGTCATATCGTATCCATTGTGATAAGTTTAATTTTTTTTTAAATCATGAGTAACATTAGAAAAGAAAAAAAATAATAGAAATTTAGATATAATTACTACATTGAAAATAATTTTTTATTTATAAGTTTTTTGCATCAATCCATTGCTGTGTTTTGCCAAGGTTATGGACATTGAAACGACAAAAACGATCTATTGAATAATTAAATAGAAATAATTAAAAATCGATACCTTATTATAGTTTGCATTTCTAAAGTACCATCTGCCTCGAATCAAACTCTATTATGTAACGACAGTTTTGAATATTACTTTTGATCTACAGTTAGTTTGGGAAGAATTCTAGCATATTAATTTAAAAGATTTAAAAAGTAGAAATAGAAAGGATCACATCGTCTCTTTAGCATGGTTTATCCTGAGAAGTGTCATGTCAATCACAACTAACTGATACTAAGTTTTCTGTCTGGAGCCGCTTCAATCAAAGGTGATTGACTTTGTAATTCTTTCTGGCCATTTCAGTCGCTGTTGACTGAAAATATAGTTTTGGTTCAAGCTGCATCAGTCATTGTTGATTGACGATATACATTTAAAAATTAATTTCTTTAAATAAATTTAATTTGAAAATCACAAAAAAGAATTACCTGATTTTATACAATCTTTTCTTATCTTAACATGGATTACTAGTTAGTAGCATATGAATTGGAAATCACTAGTTAGATGGAAAAAGCACTCAAATAGACTTGACTCTTAATATATTAAGTGAAACAACATTTTAAACCTGATGAAGAACTCTTTCCATTTGAGTGTATGATAACATCTTAATTTCAATAATTTTTTTAGACTTTACACCATCGTATGTGTTCGAAGTTATTAAAGTAAATGGTAGCATTAAGATCAAATTAAATCTCTTTGCAGTACTTATAAGTTTTCATACTGAAAAATCAAAATCTCTCAGGTTTCAATTGAGGTTTCACCACATTTTTTTCTCAAACGGCCAAATTATCAATTTACCATCTTTTCAAAGTTCATCAGAATCCATTTCTAAAAGGTTCTAAAGAAATTTTTCTCTCGCAATTTAATATAATTAAAGCTTTTTATGATATTATAATTCAATTAAACTTAATAAGGAGTTAAACAAATTATAGTTCAAAAAAGTATATCAAATCAACATTATGAAAAATCTTTTTTCTAAGTTGTAAAAGGTTTGATCAGGGTACTGATATACATTAATCTTCCTTAATTCTTTTTTAAATAAATATTTTCGGCTAACATTTTTAATTTTGTTGTTGAACACCAACTAGAATGTTTATTTCCTCTACGCTTATGCATAATCATTTTAAAGGAATTCTGTCATACCTACAATTTCATCCCTAAAGTCTTGCTGACTTTTGTGGATCATTTTTACTTTGAAATTGCTTAGCTTTGCAAAAATTTTGTAGGGCCAAAAGGTTTTTAAAATCAGTATTTTTAACACCGAAAATTCAACTGTTCTCATTAAGCAGCTGTCTGATGGGGACTAAGCATGCGCATTAGAGGTCTTCTCATACCTGCATCCTGTTGCCATTTTTAGTTTAATTTATTGAAACACAAACAAAAAAATATCACTTTAAAAATTAATTTCATATATTATCTGATAGATAGACTAAATTTAAAATTTACGTTAAAAAGTGGCTTCTTTCAGCATCTAATGCATATGCTGCAAAATATTAATTAATGCATATATTAAAAGGAACAAATATTCATTTAAAAGACATTGCTAGCAAATAGCAAGGTGGACAGTTTGTGTAGTAAAATGACAGGAGAAAAAAAGGAAATTAAAAAAAAATTGTTTATTATTGCACAGCCATAGAAAATATTAAAATACATTGGTGGAAAAAAAATCCAACACTAAGAAACACTTGTGCATGATAAACAAATTTTGGTAGAGTTGTTTATACACCTGAAAGACGGCATTGAATCAAATTTCACGCTTTACTTACAAGTTTAGCGCTAGTAGCACCATTCCAAATTTGCATATCAGGTTTAATTTAATTGCGTGCTGTAAAGTTCGTGAGCATTATTTGTCTTTGAAATTGGACATATTGAAATGTTATCCAAGAATGCCTTTAAGAAGACAAAGAAGCCATTATCAACAACTCACCGAGTTTGAACGAGGTCTTGTAATAGATTACGAGATGCTGGATTTTCTCTCGGCCATATTGCAGAAAGGCTTGACCGGAAGGTACCAACTATGCATGTTTGTTGGGAGCAGTGGTCAAGAGACGGTACTGACTCAAAAAGACAGGACTCAGTAGTGTGGTCACGTGGCACTACTGAGGGGAAAGACCGCCGTATTCTCCGTACGGCTGTGGCTCACCGTATTGCATCTATGACAGAAATTCGAGCTGCAGATTTAACCACAGTGACACAACGAATTAATAAAAATCATTTATATGCACAGCTCCGAGCCAGGTCTCCTGTAGGGAGCATTCAACTGACTCCAATCCATTGCCGTTTGCGAGGCTAATGATGTCAAGCCAGATATCATTGGAGCCCAGAGTGGAGATCTATTGTGTTTCCTGATGAAAGCAGGTTTTGCGTAGGTGAAAGTGTTGGCCCTGTGTTTGCCGATAGGAGGCTAGGGGAATGTCTACAACCAAACTGCTTGAAGTCTCGACACACTGGGCCTACACATATAGTTCTGGTTGGGGAAGCAATTTCCTATGAAAGGCCAAACGTACTGACTACAATTTTCTACGTCTATCTGGTAATTCATCCTGTAATGCTGCCATTCATAAGCAGCATTCAAAAGGTTGTTTTACATCAGGATAAGGCTCACCCACATACCAATGTTGCAAAGCAATGTGTTCTGCAGACTGTCGTACTGTTACCGTGTCTTGCGAGATCAGCAGATCTATCTCCAACTGAGCACTTATGGGATATGATCGGATGACAACTACAGCGTCATCCACAGCCAGTTAGTCTCAGTAATGACAGAACCAGCATAGAACTCCATACCACAAAGTGAAATTTGGTACCTGTATGACGTAATGCATTCACGTTTGCAGGATTTTATTCAGGATACACTGACTATTCATGCAACAGTATTTCATTCAACAGAAATTTTAATCAAATAAGCATGGTAAAGTATAAATATATTTTATAAATTTTATTACTCTAAGTAATTTCTTATTGGTGTAGAGTTTTTTTTTTCTATCACCGTATATCATTCATGATTTAAGTAATAATTCTGAATGATAAGATATCCTTTACAAAATAGGGAAACAATCGTTTATAATAGTTATTTATTTTAATCTCGAATTTTAATTTTACATTTAATGGAAATATACTTAATTTTCGACAATATGTGCAACATACAACAAAACTATCGACATTATCGATAGTTTTGTTTGCATAAAGAAGAAAAGCATCAGCTGCTCTTTAAAAGTTTTTTTTTTCAAAATTTGACTGTTCTTGAATTGAAATTAAAATATTATTCTTAATGACAAATCTCCAGTTGACGAACTGGAATTAATAATATGTTTTAGATATCTAGAGAAAACCAAAGAATTTTGTTTATCTTATTTGGTTTAACTGCCATAACCCAAACTAAAACGTTTTTCAAAATAACTCCTTATCAAGCGGGAAATGTTACACCGATATTAAATTTGGTGATTTTATACCTCCGGTGATTCGGTGAAGCTATGTAATCGTCTGCTAATTTCGCTTCGAGAAAAAACTGATTTGTAAGTTGGATTTAATTTTGGTTAGAAAAACTAGCGAAACTAGACAGTTAAGGAAATTTCATTGATTTTCTGTGGCAGCGGAAACGAAAGAGGCGTGTAAAAAAGTGTTGATTTGTAATTAAGATAAAAATATCAGTTGGTAATGTATATTTTATCCTTATTCCGTTTTTCAAATTTGTAGTATTAATTCATAGGATATGATTTAATTTATCTCATAAGATAATAAAAGGAGGGTATTATCTTAACATATTTGTCAATAACAAAAATGAATTACAAATGTAATTTCTAAATTCTTTTAGAATATGACAATACAATATAATTCTATCATTTTTTTTATTCTAAAAGGAATTATAATTCGACATTCATCTACTTTTTTTCCAAATGTTTCACTTATATTTTGAATTTAAAATATTTATATTTTGTAAGTAGAAGTAAAATATACAGAGCAAATTTGTTCAGTAATCGAACATTTTCCAATACTTTTTGAATATTTGCCTCTCAAAGTAAAATTAGATGGAATTTTATATAAACTGCAGGAATTTACAAAATCATATAGATTCATGCTTATAAATTATAATAAGCATTATATTATGCGGATAAAAATCATTCAAAGAAACGGACCTTACACTTTCTCTTCATACAATTCTCTGTTTGAAAGGATATCCATTTTTCTCGAAAATAAAATTTTCAAAATAAAAATCTAAATTGAAGCACTCAATGTGAAACTTACGTCCCATTGAAGTATCTGCTTACTGTTAATAGGCAGTTTTTAGTCAGCATTCACAAATTATTTTATTTTAAAATCCAATTCAGTAGGTTTCAAAATGGGATCGTGGAAATTGCGCTCAGTCGCATTGCGCCAACTCATTAAAAAGTGTATTTAACCCTTGTATTGTAAATTTACTGGCATTTAATTACATTTGGCAGGAAAACTTGACGCGCATCTAGAGGGGCTGTAGATAATGCACATTTCTCGTACTGATAAAATAATAATTCGGGATAGAAGATCCTTTTCCTATAAATGTTTTTTTTTCTCATGGCAAAACTTATTAGTTCGCTCTAGGAATACTAGAAACATTTTTGTTTTAAATTAGGTATTTGGTGAGTATCAAAAGGAAAGTCCTCAGTTGTGTATAATGGTTATCAATATCGGAAGTATCACTGTGAGTTAATCAGCCAATTTTTATGAAATATGTATAAATAAATTCATTTCTTAGTTCAGTTATAATCCCAATAAAAATTAACTGAATCTGTCATGACCACACAATATACTTTTGTGGAAAATGAGACTGACTTAAGAACCTCTACAAAGGACAGCATGTAACACATGAACAGAAAACTGCGACTGATGATTTGTAGTAATTTTTGTAACATATGAACAGAAAAAAACTTTTAGAATCGAAGGGATTATAAATAGTCACATTTCCCTATTGAAAATGTGTGTTTTTTCCATAAGTATTAACCAACAGTTATTATTTTAAATTATTACTATGATTCCTATCTTATTTTAGACAAAGCGCTAAATATTTTACAAAAAAAATAAAGAAAATGCAACTTTGAATAATTTTACAGTAAAAAATACATTAGTTCATTTCAAGTATCAGCTTCGGGAATGTATATGTATGCAAACATATACACATATTGAAAAATATGAATATTATTAATATCCATTTAAATTCGGATTTAAAACCCATTCTATGTATTTTTTTTTTTCGTTTTGTTAAATAAAATTAAACTGTTAAAGATATAAAGATTAAATCCTCATAAAACTAAAAATTATACTTCATTTTATTAGATTAAATTTGTATTATGCACATCAAAATTATTTTATAAATGTCTTCTGAGTGGAAATATTATGAAGTGCTCTTTTATAATAAATTTCACACATTTTATTTATTACTTTCAGCACTGCTCTGAAGAGTTAATCAGCTGTTTTCTCAATAAGGCTCCCTTTCGTTATCAGGGGCATGAAATGTCTTTTTTACTCTAACAATGATTGAAGTACATTGTAAAATCCCCAAATCATACATGCTGAGATAAAGGTCATAATGGGGTAAACTTTATCAAAGTTTGAGACTCTTTTTAATGTGTTAGCGTAGATGTGATTTAGCATAAGTTTCACAAAAACTTTCAAATATGTGTTTATTTTAATTCCATGATAAATAAAAACTGAGATGTGTGATTTTTTATAAACCAATGTTGCTAAAATCGAAACCGAAAGTTGAATGTTTCCAACATTTTATATGCCAAATATCATATACATACCGAATTATAATTTATTTTATTATATTTTCCATAAACAGGTTAGGGGTATTAGAATTAGTTTTCAGTATCTTTTATGCCTTAAGGATTGGCTACTACAACTGGTTTTACGCATAGTTTTTTCTTACAAGGAACTTTTAGTGCAATATAAATAAAAACTTTAAATGAAGGTTTTTTTAAAAAAACTTTTATTTTATAAAAAAATTATATACATAAGGTATGATTCCTTAAAAACTTACTAATATATTTATAATTATATTATTATCGAAATTTTGTATGTATGTTACCTTCAGTGTTTCAAAGGCAATGAACTAGGGGACATTGAATTGGGTAGTTTTTCTTTACAAGGGGCCTAATGCAATTTTTAACAATGAATTTTGTGAAGTTTATAGTACAGAAATTCTCAATTAGCTATAATTCTTTTGGAAATGCACGTTTCTTACATTCTAGTTCATTCCTTTCACCATAGATGCAGGTTTGTTGAGTGCAAAAGTAATTGGACTATATGCAATAGAATTTTTTTGTAGTGTTTTGGTTTTTGTTGCAGTTTTCACTATTTTTTACACAAAAAACACACAGAATTTCCTGATTCATAGAGTTTCCTTTTTCATTATTTGCAATCACAATGATCCTGAAAATGAACTGAAATAGCTCATTAGAGAAACTTTTCGAACCTTTGCAGGTAGACATATAACTTATATATATATATAAATAAATCTTTATCTATATATCTATATTTATTTTATCTAATATATTATTTAATTTAGAATGTAACGAAAAACTAAAGTGATCAATTTATAATTAAAAACGTAGTCTGGACGTCCCACTATAATCGTGACCAGGATTATTTAAATCTTCAAATCGAGTAAATTCGCCACTGCTGTTAATTGCAATTAGAAACTGCATTTAATTCTGAATAGGGTTTCTTCAAATGATACATTAAACGAGGGACTTGCATAAGTTAATATTAACTATTTAAGCATTCAAACGTAACCGAAACTATTCCCCGTGTCACACATATTTAAATTATGTGCTTAACAAACCATTAACCAGCCAGCAGATCAGAAGAAATAAAAAGTTTCTTCCACTGCTGCAATCCATCTTGATCCAACACCATCTAGACGTGAAAATCTTTCCTAATACCATATCCGGTGTCTAATCTGACTGTAGCAATTAACTCAAACCATGGCCATTCAGAATCCGATTGTAACGTGTGGTACTTGAAACACATTCGATTCTAACTGTAGTAGCAAATGGCTCTCTTGCTCTCGAGATAATAAATGTAATTTCTCAACCGTTATTCCGGGCCTGTCACATTCCCGTTAGATACAGTAGGGGTGAATTATCGGTGACACCTGGCGGCCGTACAAAGATGGTAAGGTGGGGGAGAGATCAGTTTATCCAATCCGTTGCGTTTGACTTTTTACTCGATAAGGAAGAAACCTTCTCTGTAGCTTCTGTCTTTCGCTTTCCGGATCTTTTGTTGGTTCTGTTTTTCTTTTATGGCACTTCGATTTCGTGGCTCTTTTCTGCACATTATAAAAACTCTTAAGATGACAAAATTGTCGAATCGAGTTGGAAGCTGAGTGGGAGAGTGGTACGGTTGGCAACAAGTAAAAATTGAACGCCGCTGTAACTTTGTGATTTATTACCGCATCTTCATAAAATTGGTGTCGATGACTCGAGGGGACAGCTTTGCCGAGATAGACAAACTAATTTATCTAGTTAACTAGCATGGTTAATTACTAATTATAAAATATTACAATTAATTTTAGGTAAGGGAAATTCCTTTAGAGAAATGTGTAATACTTTACGAAATATCAGAGGAAAGTTCATAAGATTCATATAAAATTTTCATCAGACTCAGTTTTATCAGAAGCACCGGTTTTTAAAATGCTATAACATCTTGATATTATCCTCAGAATCATTCAAATTTTATTGAGAGTTTAATTCAATTACGACAAATAGATTGAGTAAAAAAATGAATAACCATGATGAAAATTTTTCGATAAAGCAGATAATTAATCACATTAACTAATTCGCTTAAATAGTTCAAAAGACTTTTCCACTGTTTTTATCAGATGTTGCCAGTTATCAGGCCTGATTTCAATAAGCTATTTCAAGACTACGAAGCTCCCAAATTTTATCTTGGACTCCTGAACTTGAGGCAGCGTTCGTGATGTGCAAGGATGCGCTGCTTCGGGTAACTCATTTATCCCATCCAACCCCTAATGCTTCTTTGGGACTTTTCATTGGTTTTTTGAGTCATTATGTAGATCTAATACTGATGCAATTTGATGGCAACCGCTTGCGTTTTTCCAGAAATTTTCTGTCAGTCTCAATGGCCAACTTATTACGGAGTTCTTTTCGCTTTATACAGTGCATTTCAGCGCTTTCATCTCATTTTGGAAACTCCACATTGCATGGTTTACACCGATCATAAGACTATCTCATCTGTATTTCTTCAGATCCTTTTACATTTTGTAGCGTCTTGTAAAAGTATTCGTGCTGCGCGTTATCACGAAGGAAGTCCGAGTCAGCGTGGATCGCATCAAGCCAGCTTATCTTCTTTTTGATGATACTTCAAGTTCAGTAGTATTTGTTCTAAACCTGATCTCCAAAAATTCAATGTTATTTTTCGTAATGGATGACATGTAAGATTTACGAACTTTTCCGAGCTTGAGCATTTATCTTCCCGAGTATATGGGGGTGATGCAATTGCACAACATCCTTACAACCATTTTTAATGTATACATTCTTATTAATATTTTGTAAAGAAATCGCATTATTTATATTTTCTGTTACACTCAAACAATTTTTAGTTATTTATGTTTGATATATAAATTTCGATTGTAAATAGGGTTAGATCAGACGTCTTGTCTGAATAGCAATCTGCTACCTACACAGTCATTGAAGAATGCCCTTTTGAAAAATGATAATTTACACAAACATGTTTGCAACAGAACATCATTATTCTAATAATTAAATTATTGGATCAATAAATACAATCGAGTTATTAAATATATGTCACTTCTAATACAGTGTTATCTGAGGGAATAAGCAGTGGTTAATCCTTTTAAAGACAGATACTAACTGTTGCTGTCATGTAAGGGCTTTGCGATTCTCCTAGAGATAAAGGCACTTAAAGGTAAACTCAAAAGTAGAAGTAATTGGTTTTGAGATAAGGCACTTCAATTAATAATGAATTCACTAGAACTTCAGAAAGGCAATCTTTCGGATAAGACTGATAAAGTAAGGATGGACATAACAATAACCGTAAGATAAAGAATAATTTAATTAATAAATAGATAAATCAAATGATTTCGGATGGAGAAAAGAGAAAAGGAATGCAATATTGATTCTACTGTGGATAATGAATCTATAACATATTCTTGTACCCGTAGTTCTTTTGACTAAGAAGCAGTTCGGAAACCTCCGTGCAAACAAAAAGAATTTTGAATAAAATTGCCAAACTTCTGATTTTTTTTCTTTGAAATATTAAAGGCTAAAAAATGTGATAATTTGTATAAAAAAGTACATAATTAAAAATATTATGAATTCGTACAAGCCATATTGATTTTTAAGAACAATTAATATCATGATATATTTCTTACCGTCTGAATAATGCTTAACTGTGAGGTGTCCTGACATAAGAGTAGCATGTCTTTCTTGTGTTCTGAGCACCCCGGATTCGAGTCCCAGTTTGGGCATAGTTGTTCTTCTGTGTCTTATCAGTCCGATGTATGAATGTGCCCCTCGTAAAAAGGGGTTGTGCAAGCGAATTGTTTGTTTTTCATCTTCATTTGAACTAGAAGTCTGACTTCTGCCTTTGATTGCTTAGGGGTCTTTACCTTCAGAAGCTACTGAACCCTTTTAAGGTGTACGTACACACTTGAAACTTCGAAAATCGTTCAAAATATCGAATATTTTTTTATTGTTTCAAAATGCTCTCTGATTCTTTAGCTTTCAAATGATACCAAGACGTTCTCCATATGCGGAATATTTCTCGAGTTATAAGGATTTTTCTTGAGATACTCTCACTAAAAACTCTAGTTTAGATATTTTTAAACTCATTTTCTGAATAATGATATTTTCCCACTATGTTGCTTCATTCAAACAATGATAACTCAACAAGAAATTAACCAAATACAATTATTTATATATAAAAACAATCTGTATGAAACAGTGAAGGGGATGAACCTCAATCAAAGCTGTAATTAAAAAAAATAAAATTTTTATAGATAGCTAAGTATCAAAATTACTGAAAAAATCTAAATTTTTCTATTCATCGTTGATGAAAAATTTCTAAAAGAAACTATGCATTTTTATAACTTGATTGAGGCTCATCCCATGAAGACTAATATTAGGCATAATTTGCAACTAGAATTGTGACTCTGTACAAATTAGAATTTAAGATATCATGTTTCAAAAAATATGCCAATTAGCTCATTAAATATTAATTCATTAATTAATAACCTGTCCAATATGATTTTTTCCCACTGAAATGAGTTTAAACATATATTAATGACCTACTGTGAAAAATTGTCTTTTTATAGTTAAAATTTAAAAAAAAATCTTCAAGTGTATACGTACACCTTAAGTGGTAACACGAGCACATCATCAATGCTTTACTGTGAATTTGATATATATGATTAAGTAAATTAACTACATTTAATTTACACATAGCAAAAAAAAAAAAAAAAAAAAAAAAAAAAACACGTTTATTTTTTTGCAGGAACCCCCGGGTGGCGCCTCGAATAGAGGATGAGATGTCTCCGGTATGCCGGTTGGATCTCGCCACCCTAGAGGGTGGTGTATTTGACTTCTCCCATCGTTGGCGGAACTTGCTTCCTTCGGGTTAGAGTTGTACCATGGTCAATTATGACTCGTATATCGCAACCACAGTTTCCACCAATGTCGCCTTCGTGGTGGTTCGGTTATTCAGTTTTTTTTATTCGTGTGCCATTGGGGGGGGGGGGTCGAGACTTTCATTACATATGAAGATACGGTTGTCACGAAAATTCTTCAATCAGAACCACGAAAGTTTTATTTATTTTAATTGTTTAGTTTTATTATTTATTTCGCTGTAATTTTTTATTTAACATTCAGCAAATCAAAACCAGAGCTGTTGTTTTCCCAGAAATTTTTCGAGCGCTCTCGAATGAAGTTGAATTAGTATTTTGAAGTATTGGATGTGTTTTTTTTTTATATCCAATTCAGAAACCTAAGAACTTTATTTAATTAATTATCCAAAATTTGACATTTAACTATAATTGTCGTCACAAAATTACATACCAAATTTGATGAAATTAAGTTACTGAGATTTTGAGTTATGGCGTTTACTTGTATCTGAAAATATAGATAAGCCGATGTTTAAACTCTTGTTGGTTATTACTTAAAACTTAAGGTGTCTAGAATATGGATGTTAAATCATAGAATCGAAATTTTTTTCATTGAATGTTTTTTGTTCTTTAGATGATGTGTGATCTCATATTCGAACAGCCGGTCTAACAGACTTTCTTTGAATATATCTAGTCGCATTTTATTAGAAATCTACAAATTTACTGCAAAGACCATATACCTAATTTCACTCCTCTAGTTCAGAATATTTTTGATTGCCCTTTGTTATAGAAATACAAAAAAAAAAAAAAAAATTCTGTGATCACGAATTTTAAGTTATCACTGAGATTATTATTTTTTGTCATTATTTGTCTAAATTAACTTAAGTCCTTCATCAGTTTAAACCAGTTTGAAACAATCACGAGACTATCAGATTACCCCTCGTCGATGTTTAGAAAGGTTTTTTTTCCCATCTCAAAATCGGTTGAGCTCCAAAACTTTATTTGTCAGCTAGTTAACGCTAAATATGGCAATATTCTGCATCATTCTTTAAACCCTGACAGCGAAAAATTGTCGCCTCAAAAACGATAAATCACCAATTTATTGTCTACTTATTTTGTGATTTCAAAAACCTCAAACAGAAACAACATATTCTCACATGATACACATTTCCAGAAATATTATTTTTTTCTGGGAATTCAGGAAGGTTTAAAACTTGAAGACTCACTAAAATGTGGATTTCGCAATTTTTCTATCATCACAGCACTTTCTCTATATTTTGTTTAATAGAAAGTAATAAGAGCATATGCAAGTTTTGGATCTTTTTAAATCTAAACTGACGGTGAAACAAACTTTGGCATTTTCGGACAGAAAGGAAATTAGTTGCAGATATCAAATTTTCAGTTAAGAAATCTTTTTGAATTAAATACCAGAAAAAAAAAGACAAATGCGTAAAACCATGAAAAAAATCAGAATTTATTTCCCATTTCAACTGTCAATATAAAGCAATGAAATATACGATTTATATATGGCTTTGGAACCGCATCGAAACACGAGACAATAAGGATAAAAATAATCCATAAAAAAGTTTGGAGTTTTTATGTGAAGCTGCAGTTCTAAGCCACTGATTTTGTATATTAAATGAGTTTGAACGTATCATCCCATCCTTTCAACAAACGAAATCATGGAAAAATAACGGCGTCCATTTCTGTTGTTGCAAATGTTTCTTTTAGAACGTTTTTCTTTTTTTTTTCTTTTCATTTCCATAAAAAGCACCCTATTTTGAGCGAAAGAAGCCTCAAGATCACGGCTCATTGCCCTCACCCATCTTTGTATTTGTGCGACCAAACGATTTCGAGACACTTTCTTAACTCCGTTCAAAGAAAAGAAAAAGGAAGAATAGAAATCGTTTGAGCTTTTAGATCGTTATGTGTGGGAAAGCATTTAAATTTATTATTTTCTTCGAGTTTTTGCTTTGGGACATTTTTCAAAATCGGTTAAGCATGATTTGCTATATTCAGCTAAATATTATCTTCCTTTTATTTGATGGATATTTTTCATTCGAATATGGAAAGCGAACACTCTTTTTTAACAATAATTATGTAAATGTCAGGGCAAAGTTTAATAAAGACGTTATAATTCGCCGGTGTTAATGTTTGATAAAATTTCTAATCTGGGTAACAATATTCCCATCCACAATTTTTACTTTCCAAAAACTTTTGCTTGTAATCTTTTTTTTATCATCCCTCGTACTATTTGTTCATTGTGCTTTGCATTTTATTATTTTTTCTAAATCAACTTTGCTTCAAATTATCTCACAAGAAAGAGACATTCTCTTTAAATAGTGAAAACAGTCTCTCTAAAATGTTCTCGCATACTCTCTAATAAATTTTTATGCATGAGAACTCCTGACATTGGCCTACAATAACTAAGCATTATAAATTTTTTCTGTAAATTTATCATTTTTACTAAATTATTTATGTTATTCTTGTTCAGATATTTGACGAATAATTAATAGCATATATTATGGCCTCAAAAAATTGGAAAAAAATATCACTTTAAAACTTTAAATAATTTTAAAATTAAAAATAAAGAAAGAAAGAAATCATTTAAATAATTTATCCTTGTTTATTTATAAACCAGCCGCCTTTGCCGACCAGCCAGTTCACCAATCTTATGGCTCTGTAAAATTGTCAGTTATATACTTTATGCAACTCCATTGTCATTTAAATACCTTATATGACTTGTCATTGTCAAATAATACCTTTGTAACTTGTCTTTTACTAGCTACTTCATCAAAATATTTTTAAGGATCAAATTTTGATAATCATATAATTAACTCATAAGACCTTCAGCCTGTAATGTACTATAAGTCTCTCTGTTTGTCTATCAGCTCCTGCAAAATTTTCAACTGTTTCTCTGATTCATCATAAAATTCAGTTTTTAGTTTTAGTTTCAAAACGATTTAAATGACGCAAATTTAATTTTGTTTCGGTCCATAAAAATAAATCAAAAATATTAAGTCTAAATTCTATATAGTCATTTGTCCTAAGGAATCATATTCTGTAAAACATTCTTGACATAAAACTTTAAATTAAATAAATGAAGATTTCTGTCTTTTGCTATGAAATTTCATCAAGTTATGAAATTTTGAATAGAATAGTTTATAATAATTGGCATTTTAGTTATCATCTATTGAACGGTCAATGAGCTTGTTTAAAATTATCCTCTTTCATTGAATAGACATATTCAAATATTCATAAATCAGTCGGTTATAGAGACCGATTTTAGTTAGTTAAAGTTTATGTTTTTATTTCAAATTTTAGTATCTGAAAATATCTTGTTAAATATGATTCACAGGGCAGAGGAACTATATAAAAGCTATAAATTCTTCATTTAATAAAGCATTTGTAGACTCATATTATATGTTAACTAATTATTTACTTAATTTAGACATTTATTATAAATATATTTCTATTATTAAAGTCTTACAAATGAGCCACTGGGCCTTGAATTGAAAATCTTATACTATAATACGAGGAATGGTTGCCAAGTCGAAAATCGCCCCAGAATTAATAAACTCCGGTAAACTTGGGGGTCTGGGATTTTTGGCCACGAGGAATCGATTGGCGCCGGTTTTGAAGCGCTACGGTCGAGCAGTTCGGAGTTACAGATAGGATATTTTCAAACTTTATTAGTTCGCCATAATGGCTACTTAAATTTTCAAGCGGTAACGTGCTGCCATCTATAGCCAATATGGCGAACTAATAAAGTTTCCAGAAGTTGATCCGGAACTGATCTCGAAATGGATGATCCAAAACCCGTGTGGTGATATGCACCCAAGCGCTCCGTGCATGGTCAGCAAACATGGAAGAGACCAGTGCAGATGGGGATTTCCAATGGAACATCAAGACATGACATCGCTGGTGGACGCTGAAAAGCCGAGGTTTAACCGGTTATCTTTTCACCAATGGTTTCACAAATTTTCTTATGGCATGTATTGTTTTGATAAATCACAATTGAAAATTTAAATCTTCGAGTTAGCTTCGATACCTGTTTTCTCCGAGCGGAGCTCGGTCAACCGCTGGTATAAATAATAAAGCATATTTGTCTGAAATGAAACTGATTTATTTAAATAATAATGCAATAAAAGTACCAAAATCTTTTATTTTTACATTTTCTTTTTTAGAAAAACATTTTATATTTTTTTCATTTCGAACAGACACGTGTTGAAAATTACATTTTTATATGCTTAATTTGCAAAAATAGTTTATTTATTTTCTAATCTGAGTTTTCGTCATCCTGATGGCAGCATATTGATGCAGCATAATTTTTTCCTCTTCAAGAGCTTGCAGCTTAAATTTTATTTTTTATTGTTGAAAAATATAATTAAATTATTTTTTAAAAAATCTTTAAAAGTAGAAATTTAATATGTTGATTAAAATATTTGTATCACTAAGAAGATAATTCTTTGATTTTTAATACGATGTAAAAATCAATTTTGTACTATAATATTTTCGAAAGTTATGGCTTGAAAAATTTCAAAATTTAGCTTAATTTTCTGTTCAAATCTATTCAAATTATAATTAAAAATTTTATTATGTTTTCTTATAAAAATTTATTAGTTTTCGAATTTCTAATAATTTATTTGTCTTTTCGTGTTTTATTTCGTTGTGCACATTTTTAGCAGCATTCGATTCGATGTTCCATTTATGTTCGATGGATAAAATTTGAGAAATTTAAATGAAATACATTCAGAGGAAGCTTGTCTCTCTGCTTAAACACACATTAACATGATAAGAATGAAAAAATGAAGTGCAAGATAAAATCTAGTATACCGTTTCAGCACCCCCATTGTAAATTCATATCAGAGTGTGAATATCGTACTCCAAAAAGTTAATTATCTACTGATCGGCTCATCATCATGTATGAAAATGTTATAATTGAAAAGCACTGGTAAATAAAATTAAGTATGTGATCTCGTTACTAAAACTATAGGTCTCTGTCAAATATTATATCGATTGAAAATATTGCGTTCAAACTTATATAATTAGCTTTATTCATTGTAGAACGAAGAACAACGAGACTGAAAAATAAAGGATCAGATGCTCCTTGTAATTACAAATTTACTTAAGGCTTGCAAGAAAAGGGGATAGAATCTTTACGTACTAGAAAATAAGTGAAGAATGTGAAGTAAATTAGTCCCACTGGGACCAAATATAAAATTTTTCATCAAATGTAATAAGTCACTGGCATTGAGTTACTAAAATTCCTAAAAGTCACTTTCCGTATTTTTACAGTTAAGAGAAAACAGAATTTTGAGCTATTCTTCGTTAGAAACTTACTTCTAATACCAGATCTTCAGTACTGGAAAAAAATTATAAAAAAAATTGAAGCAGAGGAAGCAAAACAGAAGGAAATATCAAAGGAAAATAAAAGATAACCAGAAGTTGTGGATGTGCGAGGATTGAAATTTGAAGTGAATGTTGAAACATGAGTTTATTAATAGCAAAGTTCAGACTATTTTAATTAATATTGTTGAATTTTTCTTTCGCATCTTTTACTGAAAAATCTCACTTGCAATTTATCTTTTTCTTCAGTTTTGTCCGGAGGTTAAAAACCCTCAGTTCAAGCATTCCGTGCCACTGCCTTCAAAACAGCATGTCGAGTTTTGACTAAATAAGGACAGACGAAAATAAAACGTTATGTCTTGTTTGTTAAGGTTAATCACTGAAGTATGAAGGTCAATAACTATATTTGTAACGGTGCTCTTGAATTTGAAAGTATTGACAATATAGCGTCGATGGCGAGTATCAGTTTCATTTATGGTATAGAAAAAAAAAAAAATTCGGCAAGTATTGCGATAGCAGGAGCGTGACACTGAATGATTTATACTACAAATCTTTGAAATGTCTTTTTACAAGCAAAGATTGAAAGATTTAATGCTTTAAAGATCTTCTTAAAGGAGTTTTATATTTTTAACGAACGTTACGATATCCGGTTACGTTAGAAACACTAGTTATCAACCCCATTGACGAATATTTTTATTGTTATTTTCGATTTCCGAAACATTTCATCTTTTCTAAGAAAGCTAAGGCCGAACTTACCATTCAAGATATTTTTCAACTGCAATTTGTCTTCAATCTCTCAACATTTAATTCTTTCAAAACTTTAAGTTTCATAAAAAAAATTTACCCTTATCATGATATCTAAAAAACTAATACAGATGTCACATGAAGATTTCAGCTTGTGTTTTAAGCAATATGGGCAATGAAATGAACCAAAAGTTTCATTGTTTATAAAATACTTTTTCATTTATAGGCATTTTTAGCAAAATTGAGTTGTGAATTTAGGAAAAAAATGCATACATTCGTATATTTTCCCCATAATTTATTTTTATTTCAAAAATTTTCATAGATTTCGGTTCATTTCATTCATCATTATTTTCTATAAATTGTGTACTAAGAATAGTAGGATTGCTGCATTACATTTTTGTGTAGAATGTGAACCGTTTTGGTGAAATTTCATTAAAATTTGTTACAATTTTTCATATTTCTCAAAATACATTATATTTTTAAATATTTTTTTGTATTTATAGTATTTTGTATTATTGATTGACAATGCACCTAAAAACCATAGTTCTAAATAATTTTTAAAATTCCAATTTTTCAAAATTTTTCCTTCGAACGCATTCGGATATCTTATGTAAAAATGCTTGTTAAAGAAATGTATTAGGGTGAAATAAAATAATTAAATGCATAACATTTTCACGTTATCAAATTATCGATAAAAATAATGATGAAATTAAATTTCCAATACAGATCCAAAATAAATATGATGTGCGATAAAAAAAATCAAATCTTTAGAAACGTTCCACGTGTTTAAAAAATTATTATTTCTTCCTTTAATTGATTTTTTCATGTAATAAAACAGAGACAAAAAACAGAAAAAATCTTTTGAAATCTGTCATATTGATAGAGAGTGAAGGAAAGCAATTAATGGGAGTGATCCGTGAATAAAAAATTCTTCCGACATTTATGAAAGATTAGAGTGTTTTTTTATTAAATTAATTAAATAACTATAATAAGATAATTAGAAAAGGTGATATTTTTTTACAAGAACGTAGAATGCAGTTCAGATATAAGTGGTTTAATGTTACACGCAGTTAAATTATAAACAAAAATATATAATTCAAAATTATTCTTTTGGATTTGGCCATGAAATCATATTAATATTTAAATAAATTAAATATTTTTTGTTTTGATTTGTTTTCTAAAGATCTTTTAATTATCTGTTTACTTTGGAGAGGAAAAAATATAAGCAGAATTTCTAAATATAATGCGCATACATAAATTGAGTTATGCGCATACATAATTGAGAAAATTATATATATATATTATAATTAATACAAATAATTTGTATTTCTTTTCGTCTAATTAGACGAAATACTTCCAAAAATATTTCGAAATCTCTAACAACATAATTTATTTTCAGAGAAAAAGATGGCTACATGTCAAATTTTTCATTTTAGTTGTACGATAGCGATAAATGTATATCATATGGGCAATTGGGTCACGATTTTGATTTTATATCGTATTTCTCCTTTACGTTCTTCTTTTTGATGTTTCATACATCATATTTGTCATAGAGCCCTTAAATAAATAAATATTTTATAAGTATAATATAAATTATATAAATTATTATTTTATAATATTATATAAATAAATATTTTATTATATAAATATTTTATGCAAATAAGCAATTAATTAATTAATAATTTATAAAATTATAACTTTATTCATAAAATTATGATTAATAAAGGATAATTATAAAATTTTAAGGGATGCAAATGCTTGAAACTGATATAATTAAAGAGTTGAGTTTAATTTTTATGGCACAAAGGCCATCTTGGAGGCGTCACATTCGTGGAATTAAAATATTTTTATCCATTTATAATAGTATCAAAAATGGAATATCTACAAAATCTAAATGTCTAAAAACGTAAAAATGTGAGCCATGAGAAAGCATACAATGATGGAAACAATGATGATACTATACTAAAAAAGCATGGTTAATGTTTATATATGATTTTAAATACCAATACTTTTTAGAAAATTAAAAGCTTTTACATGTGGAGGTTTAGAGAGCAAATCGCTCAAATCTGTTTGAGATTTCTGAAAGTGTGCAAGATGTTGTAAAGGAGACCGCACGCCATCTATAAGAAAGTGTAAAACCTACACGGAACTGTTGCAAAGTGACCGAGATAGCCTGGTTGGTGGGAGCTGGACTCGCATCCCTTATGTTGCGATTTCGAACCTCGCAGGATGAAAAATCGCCTCGTGTGTGGTGACTGGCTCGCGTATAAATCTGTCGTGGTAACAAAGTCCTCCATGTTGAGAGTAATACAACTGGAGGTATTGGTTCAGAGGTGATCACTCTCTGATCCAAGTCTAAATTACAGTCTGTGGATGAGTGAATGAAATGTATGAATGAAGTCCGGCCCATAAAAAGAGTTGTGACACGAGAGTAGCTAAGTCGTACTCTTAGCAGTAAATGGCTCTACTGAAAATTAAAAAAAAAGGCTCACAATTTGAATTAAATCGCAATGGCTCTTTAGTCAGTGGGCTTGTAAATGACAAATACAATTAGAAACAAGAACAAATTGGCTAAAATGGTGTTTGGTCTCCCATCAATAAATGTCAGTATGTGAATTGAGTGTGCCCAATCCTAAACCTAGTTAAAATTGTGTATAGTTTTCTGCTGTGCAAAGTGGGTCATTGATACTATTTAAGAAGCAATCCAAAATGAAGAAAACTCTCTAACTGAAAAAAATGTATTTGTAAAATTTTAAAAAGTATGTTTGCAAAATTTTGAAAGGCATATCTGAATAGTTTAGAAGAGTATATTTGTAAAACTTAGAAAAATACGCTACGCTTATGAAATTTAGAAAGATGAAATATCTTCTTATCAAAATTATTAGATTGTCAAGAGTTTTCAGAATGCGTTTGAATAATTTGAGCTTAATTAAAACTTACTTTCCAATTACTTCCCAATTGTTTCAAAAATTTATACAAGATTTTTATTAAATTCTAACTCGAATTAGATAATAGAACATCAAAAACTTCAGATTAACAACTTTTATAAAAAAATAATACGCAAGGAATTGCTATTGAAGTTATATACTACATATTCCCTCCAATCTTGTATCCCTAGTTTCATTTGACGAAATGGATCTCCAGCAAACGATTACTTCTCTCTCGGCCGATGATGATGATGGCGTAATCGTTTGCAGTTCTGCGCCCACATCATTACAGAGGCCAAATGGAATTATTTCATCGGCTTCTAGGATATTTAGTTAGGGGCATTTTTAGAGTGAGAACTACTCTTATGGAGTATCTTATCCATTTTCTGCTGCAGTCAAGCCAAATATTCCATTTACTTCTTATGCGAGAGTACCCATTTTCAGGAAAAGTCTGGGTTGTTGGTGAAGTTGCGTCGTGTAGGAATTCTAGATTGTTGTTTTTCTATGCTGTTAATCGGTGGATTGCCAAAAGTTGACAGGTTCGGAATAATTCTTGTGGAAGTCTGCCCAAAAATGCATGTTTTGAAAGTTTGTGATTTGAAAATCTAGAAATTATTTTGTCATGACTAAATATGAATATTCAGTATATAAGAAGTAATAAAAAAAATTCAATACAGCTTCCTACTTATGCCAAGGAAGAAAAATTTTAGCTGAATTTCCTAATTATATCAGGGAAGAAAAATTTTATTTCAATTATTTTTAATAAATAATTATCAAAAAAATTATTAAGTACCAATGGTTTTTTTTTGCAAGAATTGAACTCGTTTTCTTTAACTTTCACGTGAAAAAAAATCAAATTCTTGCAAAATTTTAAAACTAAAGGCGTATATAAATTTTTATTTTTTATTTTTCATGCACACAAAATATTATGAATTCAGACTTTATTATAACCTTTGTATGATATACATGTATTATACAAAACATTTTTATTTCAGAGTTTTAATAAATGTTTATGTTTTCGCTTTCTTTAAAGAAAATTTAAATATCCCGTGCTTATACTGTAAAACTGTAAACATGATTGTACGAATTAGTTTGTGTTTTGTAAGAAAATTGTTTTCAAATACTAACTTTTTTTCTCATTTAAAATGCCATTTCAATTAGGTGATAAGGTTAATTAAAATTCAAGATAAAACCAAGAATTTCGAATCATAATAGATTAATAATGAGCATAATCGTAAAATTATTGTCAATTCTTAACACTAATCTCCAATATAATTCTAATCTTGCCATATCATTGCAATTCTTTCTAATAAAGATAATTAGAATATTTTTATTCAGTAAGAACGTAGAAACAATTTGAAAGGGCATAGTTAAAACGAGTACCAAAATCCTGAGAACTGCTGGATTTTCATTTTTTTCTATCGAATATCAGTTGAGCACTTCTTTAAGAGTTATCGATCAACTTTAATTAATTCAAAAATGTGATTCCTCCTACTCACATTCTTGATTTAATTAAATTTTTTAAGTGGCAGTTTTTAGTAATGACTCTTTAATTACAGAATCCAGCATTTCTTGAAAACACGGTAATTAGAGCATATAATTTTAATCCATGCTTTTCAAATAGAATAAAAATTAAAGACACTTTTTTAAGCAAACTATTGAGCATTCGAAATTTATTTATTTTTATGCATTTTTCGGATATTATAATTGATTAAAGTAAAAACATTTATTTTATATTTCATTTACGAGAATTTTTTTTCTGAGTATCAATATTTTTTCGATATTGAATCTTACGCAAGTATAAAGCAAAATGAAATCGTCTGCACATTACCTTGGGGAATTGCTAAAATTAACAAATTCAAGGCAAAATTAAAAGTTTGAGTTATATCACTGCTGATATCAGAATTTAAAAAAAATAGAGAAAAATTAATCTAACCGAAATTTTTAAATATATACAGGTATTTTATATAAATGGAAAGTGAATAAAACAAATTTATATTTGTCTTTACTGGTGACTTAAATAAAATAACATTTGTACATTTTTATACATAAGAAGGACTCAACGAAACGAAAATAAGAAATATTTGTATATAATGCTAACGTACGAGGCATAGAAATTGATCTTATTATTCACTGTCAAATGGCAACAGCCAAATATAAGCGAATCAGCATACAATTCAAGATTACTTTGTTGAATATTTTTGCAGTTGAGTTGACCTGAGTCTTTTGTATGTCAAATTAATGAAACTACAAAATAATTTTAAACAAAAATAATACTTATATATAAATATCTAACACAAAAGTTTTAGAAATCACTTTTATTATTATCTATTGTCGAATTGCAACAGTCAAATGTAAAACAAACCACCAAATAAATTTCAGACTGTTCATCGAATATTTTTACAGTGGTGCTGAACTGAGCATTTCGTTTTTAAAAATAATAAAAACTGCGAAATGTTATTAGAAGTGGATGGTTTATAACACTAAAATTTCCATTCAGTGAGAGGGAATGAGATATAAAAGAAATTAAAAAAAATAAGTTCCTAACAGAAAATTAATGGAGCGCAAAAATAAATTTAACCATCGACAAATAAGTAAGTGTTATGTCTTGCTTATGGAAATTGTTGTTCATATCTTCCAAACAATTATCTTAAAAAATGATCTCCTGATTATCTTAAGATTCAAATGTTATCTTTCAATTGTATCTTTTTCATTTCAGTACAATTTTTCGCCTTAATTTAGATTTTTTTTTCAATTCAATTATTGTCTATTAAAATGTCTTTATATATTCAGATGTAATTCAAATCCTTCCATTAAAGCATTCAATTAAGTACTTACTCCACAGCAAAATTTTCTCTCCTGCTTTTATTTCTTAATTCAGAAATATTTTAATTTGGAGAAGACTGATTTCATAGGGCTGATGTGTTACGTGAAATTTACGCTAACAAACGGGTCATCAAAGGTCGCTAGTTGAATATAAATACGAGAATTAATGTTGTGTTCAAGCTTTTCTAGTATATAGTCAGATAAGTATAGTAAATTTATAAAAAATTTAAAATCAGGATGAATTTTCCAAAACATTTTTTCCAAATTTATAATGTAGAAAAAGCATTATGGGTGCTATACAATACTTTAATTACATTTTAAATCAATTAACAGTTTCAACCTCTTCTGAAAATATTTATTTAAATTATGTTGCAGAAATTTAAGGATAACGATTATACACGTTAAACAGCGAATATGCGTAATATGAAATTATCTTGAAATGAAATCATTTATTTTTTAATTTCAAAACTTATTTATTTATTTACTTAAACTAATATGTTTTTTTGACATATGAAAGAAAATAAACATACGAAAATTGATTTGTTTTTTAATTTGCTGTTAGAGAATGGTATTTAGCAAAACGTGGTATAACGGCCCACTGAATTGCATAAAACAATTTATAGTTACGTAATTGCCTCAGAGATAACTAATACAACACAGCAATACATTTAAGGAAAACAGTCCATATCATATGCGATTTTTTATAATAAGTATTAAGAATCTTTTTTTCTTCCTTTGATTTCGACTTCGTTTTAAAATATTTTAAATATCTTGACATTTACGAATATGTTTGCTTTTTTACTAAAATTGTAATTCAAACTACAAATTGGCATCACTCATTACTTTTGGCAAAAATCTCGTCACAATGAAAAATATTGAAACTTTTCCTATGATGAGTATAATTGTTAAAAATAGTTAACGGGTTAAATATTCCCTGGTACTTGCTTAGTAATCTAGACAAGTGTCACAGTACATCGAATTAAAAACTAATATTAGTGCAATAGACACATTTATTTACTTATTTATTCTTTAATAATTAAATATTAATCTTAAAAATAAATACTAAAAGGAATAAAATATAAACTTAATCTCAACTTTGAAGCCGGCAATAAAGTACATTAGACAGTTTTATTTTTACAGATGACGAAATTTCAAATAGAAGCAACAAAAATGAGTTCTTGTCAGATATGAAAAACTTTTTACGAAAAATATATTTTCTGAATATACTTAACTAGTATTTTGTTTGCAATTTCTTTAAACATAATCCTCAGTACAGAAAAAAACAATAAAAAATGGATAATCATCATCGTGTGACGTCTTTACTACGTCACCAATCCCGGATTCTTGAATCGACCAATGGAGTGTTTCGACATAGCTTAGAAACCTTGCATTATATGCTAAGCTCCTCATGATTAAAAAGAGGCAATGGAAGTGAAAGATTTTTCCTGTGAAAGTTATTCTGAATGCAAAATATTAAAGTGTTAATACTGATTTTGATTTCAGAACTCATTTCAAAGTTATTCTTATAACTTTGAAGCATACGAATTTCTATTTTTAATAGATAAATATATTTTCAAAAATCTGTGAAGAATACTAAACACGCTTTCTACCTTGAAACTTAACTTATATAAATCAAAAAGATCCAATGTTTAGTTTAAATATTTTTGCAGATATTGATATGTAAATATAAATTTTATCGAATTTATATGCTTCAGATAAAATATTTGAGGATAAAAATTTCTTATTTAAATTCATAAATAGTTTTCCGAGATATGCTTTAAAATCAAAAGTTTTAAACGACATTTAAATGCTTTTAATGTGTTAAATGTTTTGCTTCAGATATTAAGAAAAGTAAATGAAAGGTTGGACTAAAATATACAGTGGGTAAAAAAAGTCTCCGTACGCAGATACGAATGCAAATCAAAGTTTAATTTGTCACCCAAAATTCATAATGATAAAAATAAAAACTTAAAAATGAGTTAAAACTAATATTATTTAATATTTATTCATATTAAAAGGATGATAATACTGACAAAATTAAATAATAAATCTTAAAAACTCAAAAAATGCCATAGACATGGAACAAAAAAGTCTCCGTACGATGTCCTAACACACGAAAAAAGTTTACAAAAATGCAAAATTCATTTAACAAAAATACATTTAATGATCAGTGGGCCCTCCTTTGGCCTTTATCACCTCTCTTAGACGCTGTGGCATTATACCTACAAGTTTTTTTGTTGTTTCTGGTGAAATATTACAGCAAATGCTACTTATGGCACTTTTGGGTTCAGCTTTGTTTTTTATGTCATATTTTTTAAGTTGTCGGCCAATTTCTTCCCACAAATGTTCGATGGGGTTTAAGTCGGGTGACTGGGGGGACTATGAAGTTGTTCTTTAACATGGTAAAGGTACCACTCTTGGCAAATCCTTGAGGTGTGTTTAGGATCGTCCTGCTGATATGCAAATCTAGTTCCAAGAGATAGTTTCACAGCGCTGGATAATACATTTTGCTTAAGAATATCCAGATATCCATATCAGCCCATATTTTCTTCGATGAATTGCAAATTTCCTACTCAAGAAGCACTCATACACCTCCACACCATAACACCACAACCACCATGCTTCACAATTCAGCATAAATTCTTAGTTAGTATTTGCTCGTTTGGTTTTCTCCACACTATAACTCTACCATCTGACCCATGAATGTTAAATTTTGATTCATCGCTAAAAAGAATGGATTCCCAAAAAGACAATGGCTTGCTTACATGCTTCTTTGCAAACTCGAGGTGCTTTTTCCTGTTGCACAAACTTATATAAGGTTTCTTCCTGGCCTCACGTCCATGATAGCCACTTTTTTTATTGATATTTCTCACGGTTTGAGTTGAGACTTTAATGTTGTAACTAATCCTTAAATCAGCTGCCAACTATGGTGCACTAATTCGTGGATTTTCTTGAACTTGGCTTGTGATGTTTGTTTTATGCACGCGATTTAATTTTGCCGGCTCCCGGATCGATCTCTATCCTCAAGTGAATGAAGTTTACCATATCTTTCAATAATATATTGCAAAGTAGACTTCGATATAGTGGATAATCCTTTTCATGGATAATCCATCTTTTCGCAGTTTAATCATTAATTCCCGAATAGCTCTGGAAACTTCCATTTTGAGACGATCAAGAACAAATTTGAACTCAGCAACTGTCAATATGTTGTTTTCTTATCAGTGATTAACTTTCTAACTTCAAAGATTTACTGCGGGCCTGTTTTAAACACGTCAGAAAGAATTTGCATAACGCGTACGGAAACTTTTTTTGCACTGCAATTTTCAATTTACCTTAGATATTGCAAATAATATGCTTTTCTCGTTTTGTAAAAACGAAAATTTATAAAAAGCTCTTTCTATAGACTTATACTAAACACATATAGACAGTATTTAAATAAAAAATGCAATACTTCACAAATTATGCTCATTTATTCTTAAATTTAGTGACCGTACGGAAACTTTTTTTACCCACTGTATATATTTTTGCAAATAGAAATAGGGTTCAAGTGGCGTTATAGTTAAATTTCATCTCTAAGCAGGAATTCTTTGTTATAAATTCGGCAGTTTCCAAGATGTGCTATATTTACATTCATTTTATGAATAAAGTCTTTTTATATCCTAAAATAATTGCACATTTTAATTTCTCTAAATCATAAAACAGTGGAATAACCATACATCAAAAACTTCTATACACCGATCTATTCCTACAAATATAGAATTTTCAATTAATAAAAGATTTTCTGTACTATTCTTTTAAATATATTATGTGTTTATATACTTTATTTGTATGTATCTCAAACAAAAATTTGAGTCTTAAAAGTTACGATATCTATTATAGTAAAAAAAATAAAAAAAAACCAGATCCATTTTATTTAAGAAATAGAGTAAATTAAGCAAGTACAAACTATGAAACATACTAAAATAAAAATTATCGAAGATCAATTTTCGCATATAAAGATCTAGAGAGTCTTATTTAATTTTCAATTTTGATTCTTTTATCGGATTTACTTTATTCTAGATTTATTAATCTAACAAGATTACGGAAGAGTAGAAAGTGTAAAATAACAAATATTATGGAGATAAGCACAGTTATAGTCCAGTATTTCTGCATATGCATCTGATTTCTTAAGGCATACATCATCTTACTGGGTGCACATTACTAAACTCATCTTGAATACGGCTTTTATTACTAGCAAAGAATTCTATCCAATTTTGTTAATATAAATGATGCTGAATATATGTCTTAAAAATTTTTTTTTGATAATTTAACTCTGCTAAATTTGCTGTAATCCTAAAAAATAAACGTACACATTTATTTTATTAAAATATGCTCCGAAGCGGTGCTGCATAGACTTTAGTTTATTGTAATATTATGTTACAAATCTTTGCCGAGATTCCATGGATTAAAATATGAAAAAATAAACACAGAAATTCGACTGCTTTCTGACTTTTAATCTTTCATATCAATTTCAGTCCATACTAAATGGAAATAAATGAAGAAAATATGGTGAAACCAAGTAAAAAGAAAAGAAATGTAGATTAAGACACGTAGTAAGCCAACAATAGCATATTTTGAAGGTTTCCCTACCTTTCCAGTCATACCGTTTTTGAATTAAATATAATGCTTATAAGTTGGCGTATTACATGCAAAATACCTCCCCATAATTATGCTTTTCGAAGGAAACACGCTTAATAATAAGCAAGCATTTATTAAAAAAATATATAATACATCTATAACTGGCTCCCCCCCCCCCCCGAAAAATGTGAATGACCGAATAGCTGCAACAGCACTGGCTGAAACTGTGGTTGAGTCCAAATGGTTAATCCCGACTATAGTTCAACCCTTCCAGTGGGAAGCACGTCCCCTTATCGATGGAAAGTAACCGACCCCCATCTATTTTTTACACCCATCAGGATGGCAAGAACCAACCACCAAACCTGAAGTTTCTGGTTCTCATTTATGAGGTGCCCTTTAGTGTGAGAAGAAGCTTTGGAAACACGACTTCGATTGATTAAGAATAAAAATACCATTATGTAATCTGCTAAGCAGTTTTTAAATAATCCAAAGATAGCAAAAGTTGCATTTATTTCGAGAAATTTATCTAATTTATTTCATTATGACTTTTAATAATTAAAATGACTAAAAATGCAACTGAATTCTCCAAGGAGATTCTTGAATCGAGCCAATAATAGTACGTGATGAATTCATCTCTGGAAATTCTATGATTTAACTAAGCCTAACTACAGTTAGGTTCCGAGACATTCTTAATTTCATGTGTTCCCTGATGCATGAATTCGGTGAAGTCATTTCAACTCACAGGCTTAGTTATAATGTTCTTCTGCATTTCACCGAATCCGCTCGATTGAAATATCTTTTCACTCTCGATTACAGAATTTTCTACTAATGACATTTCGGTAATTAGTCTTGATAGAGAGTTTCAAAATGTTTTCGCTCCAATTTGCATAATTACAAGCCATTTAGACGCTTAGAAGATGGAAAATGAATGCACTTATTACGTTAAGCCTTTTTCATATTGCTAACGAAGAGTTATTACCAACTCTAAAACTAGGTCGAATTATTCGATTACCTAAGCTGTTTCCAGGGATTTGTGAATAAAATCTTCTAACCTGGATATAAATATACCTTCTGAGTAACAAAGTTAGAAATTTCCAATTTATTTTCAAAGGAGCTGATATATGGAATATCTTTGGGAATTTCTAATGCACGGGATAGAGAAATCCTACCACTTACATTTGCATCGGAGGTTGTTGCTGGTAATTTCTTCTATCTGCTAAATAATATTTACTTGATCTTTATTTAATAATTACAAAATTATTAACACCAATAGATAATCCATTTTTTTCGTAGAATTATTTTAATTGTTTAAAGTTTTAGATAAATTGTTGTAGTATAGGATTCATAAAACCACTGTTGTACACTTTATTCAGTGTATCCTTTTCGTTATTCGATTCGGTAGCAAAAATTTGATTATTAAATCTGACTTATTTTCTATATGATTGATATACTTTTTACATATTTTCAAGGATTTTTTTATCTTCTTGTATCTGATATACGACACTGCATCTGGAAAGTTACATTGAAATGCATGACAAGTGTAATCATTTCATGCATATGAATTCATCTTCCCTTTCATGAGTTTATTGGATTCTTCGTACATCAATATTTCAGGGTCAGTGTGCCCCTTTTTCTATAGATTCATACGTCAATACTTTCTAAAACCACATTAACACAACATGCCCTACAATGTTGTTGCTATCTACTCATAATTTTGCCCAGCATTGAGATGATAGAGCAGCGTCATGAGAATCCCATACAATATTTTGTACATAAAAGGAGTTCACCTTTTATTATGGAAAAATACTTCAGTATTTTCTGTAGAAGGAAATACTGATGAAACATAGATAATTTTTTCTACTATAAGAAAATGGCTAAAAAATTACATTTTTATTTTTATTATAGGTTCCTATTTTGTATCCTTTGTTTAACTTTAGTTTTCATTATCTGTAAACAATAAAACAAGGAAGATCAGTAAAAAATCACAAGAAGTGTATTTATGGTGTAAAACTGCTTTATACTTTTGGTTATATTATTATTAGATCTATTTCTTTCTGATCCCATATGTCTACTTTCAAGAATAGGTCATTAAAAATTGCAATATATGTAAGGTTGAAAGACGGTACCCTTGATGTACTTGTCTCGCATTTTTTATGGCCTTCTCATAAATATTCTCAATTTTGCACTATTTTATCTTCGTTTTGTTTAACAGATCAAATTTCCTTACTGATCATTGCAAATTTATGAGCCGGAAACCCAATTCTTTTCTTCGTTATTTCATAGTTCTTTGCCATTTTGTTTAAATAATCTTCAAAATGAAGTTCATTTTACACAGAAAACATTTCTTTTGAGATTAGACAAACATTTTGCTTTTCGAGATTATTTAGAGTAACCAAATGCTAAATTAAATGCTTAAATACATTTATGTATTTAACACGAATCTCAAACGTTCTTTTATTTGGTATTGTCACACTATTTATTTAGTTAATTTAATAAATACTTTAACGCTTTTCTTCGATTTTTTCGGTAGCAAGAAATTATTTTCGTTAAATGATTATGCTAACCAGCGTTCATGTGTTTTTAATTTATATAAGAAAAGACGATAGTTTACAGTTCTAATACGTGTTCATCTATGCATGCTATATCTGAACTTAAAAACAGTGTTTAAGAATATTTATCAAATTACACGAACAAATTGGAATATAATGAAACTATTAAAAAAACACATTAAGTATGCAAGATATATTTTTTTTATCACTTTTCCCACATATTTAAAAGAAATCCATAGCCACACTCATTAAAAAAGTTTGAATGTACATACTGTGTTGCTTCAATGAAGGACATAAGAATATTTCTGTAGAGGAATAGTTCTGTAATATATATCGAACTTTTCTTTATATAACAATATAACTATTCTTTATATAACAATGTTACTATTCTTTATGGGAATAGTTATATATTCTAGATAATTTATAGTTAAATAGTTCTATTATTTATTAAGAATAGTTATATGTTTTTAGAGAATAGTTTTATTGTTTTGACAAGATGACGGAAATACAAAAATAAAAGTCTGTAACTTAAAGCACGTCTTGGCAAATTACAATTATTCTCATGTGTTGTCCGTCAATATATTGATTATTTCCAGAAAGCCTAAACATTTGTACTAAAATTAAATAAAGCAAAACCAAATGGGAAAGTATTTGACATATTATAAATTTTTAATCTCAAAAAGTGTCTGAGATTAGAGTATTCCGATATTGATCAAAAATGAGTACAAATGTGTATTACAAATGAGTACACAAATGTCTCATATATAACAAAATTAATGTACTACTTTATTGGGAACAGTAAATTTTGCATGCATATTTACTATTCCACATAATTTCAGTACAACAGATTCTTCATGACCCTATTGGATATTTGTACTATGTATGAACGAAAACAGCATTTTAATAATAACTAATTTAAGGAAGGAATCAATGATGAAGAATCTGTGAGATCTATATGATCAAGGTGCAGTTCCTAGTGCTAAATATGTATTCGTCGGTATTAGTAGCAAGGGGAAATCTGCGCACTTTAACTTGAGCAGATTCGCTTCAGAAAGTTTCAGTAAAACATAGACTAGAAAGGTAGACAAAATAAGAAACAAACATCTTCTACTACAAAATAAATGCCCCAGAGTTTTCGTAATAAAATTCGTTCAATTTATTTGTGTGAAGTTAAGCAGAAGGCAGAATCATTGCGAAGTGCACTACGTAATTTAAACATAATGAATTGAATGAATACATAAACAATGACATGGTGATCATACAGTTGTGCGACTTATCTATCTTTTTTATGAAGCGAATAATAAGATGTTTTTATTGTATTGCTGCTGAAAGTACAAAATCGATTCAATGTTTTATAAGAATGTCCTTTTTTGCTTTTTTCCGTGAGTTATATTGGTTAAAGTTTATTCCATAGGAAAGAAAACCTTTTAGAATATAACCTAAAAATCAGAAAATATTTTTTTTAAAAGACAAACAGCAATAATTTGAAAAAAAATCTAAAAACTAAATTTATGAATGATTGCCAAGTCTTTCGGATTTGCATATTGTATATATCTTTTTCTTCTTTCTTTGCATATTGTATATATATTTGCATAAAATGCTTCACTCAATGAAAAAAAAACTAAATTAAAATGATTGGAATTTAGTAATTAGAAATAAAAGCAGTAAAAGCGGCGCACTCTATTAAAATGTACAAACAGTTCGGATATTCCCACGGGGTGGCACTAGATTGAAGAGAACAAAACGAAGAATAAATATTTATATGCCAGACGAGAATGACCAATGTGTAGTTGGATTCAAATTATATCATTGCGCTTACTCGACTTGGCTAGTAAGCCAACAATTGTTTAATAAAACACAGATTGGCTGTTTGTGTCAGCTTATTTGACTGACAGGTGGAGGGTTTTAGGTCAGCAAAGGCCTTTGTTTCCGGTTGTTAAAGGCAGTGCCTGTTTACATGTCCTATTGATATCGTTACTGGTTAAAGCACTAATGGCCGAAAGTGTATCTATGTAATAAAGGAATAGTAAAATTATGGTATTGTATTTACTACAGTATCTGCAGATTTATTTCCATTAATACCCACATGATATGGTATCCATTTAGACAACACTAGTACATTATTCAATCTTAAAAAACAACGTTCTTTATTTTTTGAAAAACGGATGACCCAGAAACGAAACAAATCAAATGGAATTAATTGAATAAATGCGCAGATACGATATCTTTCAGTATCTATAAATCATTTATGTGTTGTGTAAATTTGACAATTTATTCCTGCAAATATTATTTTGTTCATATATGCTCTAGGAAATATAGAGTTTTACTTCTTTATGTTGGCCTCCTACTAAGTATTTCATTCCTGAATTAAAATATGACTACATAATTCAAAAAGATTAATTCATTTTGAAATGTCAAAGATAAATAAAATCGTATATCTTATGAAATTTTCGACATGTATAAAACTTTTTAGTACTATAGAGCATGGCAAATTCAGTTTTATCGAATCCCTTAATATGTTAACACTTTGTCAGATATGAATGCCACTGTAATCATAACTGCTGTCTGCGCATGTGTTAATCTGTTATTTTTGTTTGTAAGTGCTGTGACTTATAATGACTGATTAAATATAAGATTTGATTATAATTATTTAACATCCGGTCATTTAAAATCCAAAATTAATTAATTTTTTCTTGATTTTAGGGCTACATTCTATTCTTTAAATGAAGTAAAAAAAATTAAATAAAATATTATAGTGTTTATTTTTTTCGTTCTAGTTGCAACTTTTGTTAAACATTCGTGTGTCTAAAATACGAATCGAATAACTGAGTTTTTGGTTTAACTCTAGAATGATGATAAGGTATGAAGTAAATTAAAATGCAGAAATCCCGTAATAACGATTTGATATCTCAAACGTCTCTTATCGTATCATAAGATTTAAAATAATAACAAAACAAAACTCTTAAATAAAGTATATCATCTAATGTGAATAAAATTGTAGATTAATAAAGTTTTCGGTCAAAAGGTTAATATTTATTTCGTAACTCTTCCACTGTTAGTCGAGGATTGCATTTGAACTATTCTAATAATAATTTAGATTCCATGATAAAATATCTATTTTTATTTCCTTGTATAGCTCTGTATAAAGGAAGTATAGCAATCACAAAAGAATTCGAACTCGAGATTCTGATAAGTCTCCACGTTTTAGAACTTCTCGGGTTCGGAAAATCCATTTTTGAAAGATTTTCGTCTAGCTATATCTAAGTTTGTCGAAAACGCTTTGAATTTGGTATTAGAACTTTACACTGTAGCTGTAGAATTCTTAGAGCAAAATTCATTCATTAAAAATCTCTCTGTCCGGCTATTCCAATATAAGTGAACCCGATAGCAGTGAAACTAAGAGTGCTAGATAGATAAAATTCGGCACACAGATTTGACATTTGTAGTGTAGACAAGAGTCAATCTTTGAATCAAATCTAAGAAGAGGTTGACTGTCTGTTGGTGTGTACCCTAAAAAACAAGTAAATGTGATAACTTAAAAAATGATTTAAATGTATCAAATATGGTATGAAACTTCGTGATTACAAGTATAGTTTTGTGTTAATTTTTTTTCGGTTCAGAAAAGCTTGTTTGAAACACAAATTCAACTTTTGGATATTATTAACCACATGTCAGAAGTTAGTTTAGTTATATTAAAGTCCCGTTTTAAAGTAGAACTAGGGATATTTTGGGAAGAATCTCGTCATTCTGAGCCGTGGTCAGATGACAAGGACGATGACAGAACTGTCGTTACCTTCTCCGCATAATGCCATATCATCGAAGAAAAGTTTAGAAGGAAGGATTAAAAAAAAACCTTCCACGAGGGTTCTCTGGTGGAATCGGGTCTTGAACCTGAAAACCTACGGCTGAAGAGCAGAGGTCTTACTACCAGGCCACCACGGTCCTCACCGCACGTCAGGACTTTATGTCGGAGACCTTTTTCAAGGATATCAGGTACGCTAAATTAAAATGCTATCTCCAGGCCTAAGATTAATATTTTGTTTCTATTGAACACGAATACCGCTCATGGCGTTTTCAGGGATAATAACGTTATTAGATAGTATGCGAAAAAGGGACACCATCCTTGTTGGTTTACGTAAGAAAATTGATTATTTCTAAATGATTATTTAATGTATACCAAATAAATGTTTGCTATTAATATAATCTGAAACTGCTTAGTTAATTAGAACAAAAAATAATTCCTTCCATCATTGGTATAAGAAATCTTAAAATATAATTACATTTTAGGTTCGCCCATGCATACCTTGTAAAATAACCATTACGATGATAAATCACTAACTAAAATGCACCCACTAAATTTGCTTGCAAAATACCGATGCGCAATATTTACCTCGAGTAGCGTCTGTTAATTCTCATTACCCTTTCGCATTTAAATGCGCCGACAAAACTCTCGAACTCAAGTGGAGTTTTATGCAAATTCCGTTCCACTTACAGACAGCAGGAATGGGAATTCGAGATGGACAGCCTGACCTCAATCTGGAGCAGTGCCATTAAGAAAAAATAATATAAACATTAAATAAAGTACGGCTTCTACTTTCCCTACGACGAAGAAAGTGCATTAGATTTCTCCCTCAACTAACCCTACCGCCATTAGGGTTATGTATTTTAGCAACAGCTCAAGTTATATATTTTTTATTTTTCAGGTTTTCATTCCCTTTTCGTGGATTTATTTTTCTTAAAGATATGAAATAAACTGAAGTTTCGTTTAAGTATAGGTGCTTTAAAAGTGTTTTTGATTATTGCTTGAGATTCGGGTAATACAGAAAGTAGTTTAATGTTATGATCTTTACGATATTTCAGTGAATTAATTGAATATTTGCGTTAGTAGCTTTTGAAGGAACATTATATGGAATATTTTTATGGATTTTGAAAAAGTTAAAATCAAGAGGTATTCTGTAAGAATATTATACTATAAAACTTCAATAGTATGATTTATGAATAATGTTGTTCATACCTATTTCAGCAGGCGAAGTTGGAATTCGTACTGGCAGAAAACAAATTTTGTATTTACAAAATTATTTCTACCAGCTCTCCATGCATTAGATCAGAATATAAAAATCTTTCAAGGAAAATCGTGTTTTACATGCATATAAATCTAGTAAAAAGCAATTCAATTAAAATAAATTGAATGGTACGTGACTCACCTGCAATTTACACTTAAATATTTAACTCACATCTAGTAGCAAAAAATCCTGCATGGTTGATTGTATTGTGAAATCGCGCCAATGGGAAGTTGTATTCCGCCAAGGATCGAACTCGCGATCTTACAATTTTCAGCCGCGTAATGTATCCGCTAGACAAAAGAGACCACCAATGTTCAGAGGCTATTACAGACTTATTACGATACCTCCATAATACACCCCCACCAGTGAATCGTGGAGAGACGAATGATTTACAGCGCCAAGTATTATGGCGAGCGTGTGAGAGTATTTGCTTCTGCTGCTGCATCAAATGAGTCTGAAGACTTTTGGTAATGCAGTCGTTACCTCTCTACTGTTGTTCCGGATGTCCTCGTGTGAGCACTTGAAAGAACGCCGACTACGTTTGTCTCGATGGGACAATTATTTGCCATTATCCAGTTGTAGTCACTTGATTTTCCAGAAGTAGGCGTGATCTTCTATTGCGGGCAATAATAAGCCTCGTGGGAGCCCACCTTTATGACGAGCGAAGAGAGTGTTCACTGTCTGAGGTCAACAATATGGTGGATTGTATTGTGGAGTCTCGCAAATAGGGATATTGGATTCCGCCAAGGATCAAACTCGCGACCTTTCGATTTGCAGCCATGTAACATATCAGCTAGACATAAGTGACCACTAATATTTACTGGCTGCTACTGGCTTATTAAGACACCTCCCCACCTGACCTGATTCATTGTTGAATTTCTAATCAAAATGAGTAATGATATATTTTAAGTATGAGCCTTTGCAAGGAATATTTATTTCAAATTTCCTATGATTACCTTCGCTATATATACCCCAATGGATGGCATTCTAGATATCAGGACGAGGAGCTTCTTCTAGCATAATTATTGATTTTTTCCAGTGGATATGTGGAAATGCTGTGGAGTTATCTTTGCAGGTGACGGTCATTAGGTAGTCTCGATTCCCACCAATGGTATTACGGCTGTCCGGACATTGGTATTTGTCCGTGTGACTTAGGGCAAATCAAAACAATCAACTTGTCATTTCAAACAAAATATACGAATTTATGCACCTGATCATGAACTTCCCGCTTAGTGGTTGTTATCTTGAAAGATATAGGAATAGTATGGAATTGAGTCAAATCTTACAGATGATGGGACATGCCTTCTACTGGAGGATTTGTACTACGATTAGTGCCCTATTGCGTTTCCGATGTCCTGACCATTCAGTTTAAATGTATGCCTTATGATAGGTTTAAATGACCCAAGTATGTTTTTCTACACAAAACAACAAGGAAATTTAGAACTTCCGTAAAAAAAATGTAGCAGCTTCCCTAGAAAAAGCATAATAAAGATCAAGGTTTTGTCTGGAAAAATCAAGGTAAATCTTTCAGAACACATTTGAGAAGCACAGTTGAAGCAAGTAACGACGCTAATACGTTTTCAGAAGAAATATAATACGTTGTTGAAAGGATTTTAATCAAATAATAAAAGTTCTGAATAAATTGATATCAAAAATTAAGAGTAAAATTATACCTCAATAAAAGAAAACCACTAATTAAAAGAAATCCAATGCTTAAATTGAACAGCGACATTTATCATATTAATCCGCAATATTTTTATTTCATATAATTATATTTCAATTACAATTAATTTCTCGAGTACATAATTATAATTGATTTTAAAAAAATCATAAATTTAAACTTCTAGTCTCTTAAAATTTATTCACTTTTCCTCTCATATTTTCAAGTTATTTATTATTTTGAAATGTCCCTTTATCTAGTCATAATAATACCTATTTTTTATAAATTACAGAATACAAAAATAATTTGTGTGCACACATATTATATATTGCTGAAAATGATCTTTCATTACTCCTTTAAACCATTTCTTTCTTGTGAGCAATGTCAAATTATTTAAAGTTCAATGAAAAAGATCATTCTCTAACTTAAACTTCCGTTCTTGAATTGAAATGAAAGAAAAACACAGATGTCAAGTCCTTTCAATTCTGCTTATACCACTATAGCTAGCTCTTACCGTTGCCAAAAAAAATGGTGGAAGACAAGAGCACAGGAAATTGTCCGCAAAGAGACTTGACAGAATAAATATTAAAACGAGAGAAAATACGCTTTCAAGCTCGCTTCCAATTAGTGTCAACAAACATTTCCTTAGCATTTTCTTTTTTTAATTCTTCCTTTCCTTTGCATATTCTTTTTTTTAACTCCTCTTCAAAATTATAGTGTGTCCTCACATCTATGATTAGATTGATTCTAGAGAGGGTTTTAATAAATTCGAGACGTTCCGAGAAATGTTCGGTTGATTATTTTGTAGGAAGTGGACTGGTCCAAGTTTTTCTTGTCTTAAATGAAATTATCTCTTGTGAATTACACCATGAAATTTTTTACTTGCCATGGAGAAAATTAAATATACCAAAAAATATTTCGTGAAATTAAAGTATTCTAGAGATTAATAAAAGCTTATCCAAGGCGAAGAAATATTTGTTAAAAGAAATCCTTCTAAGAAGACAAAAAACTTTTTAAATAATATGTTTCAAAGTATATAAATTGGAGTGTATTTCAAATTTATAAGCGACAAAAGTTTTTATTTTTTATTTTGATAAAAGGCTAATTACATGTGATTTAAATACAGATTTTTTTAAAACCGTTATATTATTTATATATTTATTGATTATTTATAAACTGATATTAAACATAACTTTAAAACACTTAACAAAAAAAATTGCAGATATTTGGTGAATTATTTATTTTCTTAAACTGTTTTTTATTTAGAAATTTTTGAAATTTCTAATGAATAAGATTTTTGCCATTTACATCTTAATAAATGACTAAGTAAAGATATAGATCCATTCTGAAAACAAGTCGGTACATAATTAAAATTTACTGAAGGCAATTTAATTTCTGAACAACAACTATGTTTTAAAATCAAATATCATTTCACATCTAAAATTATACGTCATTTTCAACAGTTTAGTTTTATTGTTGAATACAAAGAGCTATACCTTTCATTATTTTTTAATATATCTACAAATTTCGCCATCAAGGCACTTACGCATATTTTCTTTTTCTTTTTTTATTCAAATAATATCTATTTTTTTGAAAAAAAGAATATGTTTCACGTAATAATTTGGAGTTTTTCGGTTATCCGAAATTTATACCTATAATGCATGAAAATGCTTAAAGTATTTAAATACTTTAAAACGATCCACATTTTGGGAAATGTTTTTTTGAAAATTTAGTATTATTATTTATTGAAGCTAATTTTAGCTAAATCTATTAGAATGTTGTTTTTAACTCTTTTTAGGGCAGTTTCACTAATTGAGGATTAGATGCTACCGGTTGGCGTGGTGGTTGGATCTCGCCTAGCTGGTGAAAGCAGTAAAGGTAGGGGATCTGGCTATTGTAATCTATGATGGGACGTAAGACCTACAGGAAAGGCTGTACCGTGGCAGATGATGGCCCTTAGGACTCAACCACAGTTTCCACCAGTGTTGCTTTAGCGGCGATCTGATCATTCAATATTTATTTCAGAATGGCTTCGTATGGGACGGAGAGTCAGAATTATAGTTAACACGCGTTTTAATGACATGTTATATTTTTAGATACTATTTTCTTAAATTATAATCTTTGATTGAATTTTCTTACAAAAAATCTTATAAATGAAATAAATGTTATTTTGTCGAATTTTGCTATAATAATTTCTCAAAATATTATAATAGTTCTGAACTACATAATACGTTATCTATTTCTTTAAGAATATTTTACAGTTGTTTTAATGCTTCATATAGTGAAAAAAATGCAATTTCTTGTTATTTATCAATAAATATTTAAAAAAAACAAATATAATTTATTTTTTAATTCAAAAACTTGATAATATATTTCTTAAACTATCTGCAAAAATATTATGCAAATCATTTAAAAAAACATAAACTAAAAAAATTTCGTTTCGTGTCACTTTTTATGCAGAAAAGCCTTTTTTCAATTTTTTAAAAATACTTTTGCCACTTAACTGGTATGTTTTGATTTCATAAATATTTTTGAAATCTTTTTTATGCAAATATTCATAAATTTCAGAACAATTTTTTTTAAAAAAATATTTTAATTAAATTAAAATTAAATTTGTTTAGTCCTAAATAGTCCGATTATCGCTATCGCCAATAACCACATTGGTGACATAAGACGATGAAAATAAATAAATACTCAGCTTCATACAGCTGTTGTGGCGCCCTCTATTCGAAACAAAAATAATATTACGTGATAAATAGTCATCCAATGCATAAAAATAATTATAAAAGGAAGCTGATAAACAATCAGCCAGTAAAAATGGGAATGACGCATTAGATTCAACAATCAATATATCACCACTAAACAACAACAAATGTATCGTTTGACTCATTGGACAGGGAGATTGAGTTGTCACTTTTGCCTTGTGGTCATGCTATCTAACTACCAACCCAAAGGCTGCGAGTTCGAGCCTCACAATCGCCAATGGCAACATATTTTTTTTGCCGAGGTTATTGTATTAGGTTAATTTTAAATTAATTTTTTACATTATTTATTAGGTCAAGAAAATTATGAAAAAAAATATACAATGTATATTTCATATTCATTATCATATCTTCAAACAATAAAATCACAAATGTCCGAAATCAGTGACTATTCCAGGTCCAAATTGTCTTAAACAGAGACCTCTCCTAAAAGTATTCGGAATAAAGTTGTTATCCCCATGTGGCGAGTTTTATTGTCGATGTCCCGCCGACGTGGAGATTGAATACCTCTAAGGATTAAACTCGCGGCATCACGATTTGCAGCCACGTAACATATCAGCCAAACAAAAGTGATCACAAACGTCCATTGGCTGTTACTGATTTATTAAGTTATCCCCACAATACTCCTCCACCAGTGAGTCAGCGAAGAGACTCACTAGCGGCAAGCGTTATGACGAGCTTGAGTGAGTTGTTAAGATAAGTTGATTTATTGAGATATCACCACACCCAGAATGTCTATGATAGCATTGACATAATAACGTAAAGCAATATTATCTTTTGACGTGAATTCATCATTTTTACTGAATCTATCGTGTCATACTTGTCTTATTTTTTTCGATAATAAATGGCATGCTATTAATAATATCCAAAAATGGAATTTATGTTTTAGGTATGTTTTTCCAAACCGATTGAAAACCAGAATTAGACTCTAAACTAAACTTTTAGTCTAAAAGCTCCTATATCAAATTTGATGTACTTAAAAATTTAAATTAACAATCAATACCTTAGATTAGCTCGAAAGATTAGATTCGTTCAAAATTCAACTGGTTCACAGACTATAGACATTAATTCATCGCAGAGCATTTTAATCTATATTCGTTTCTTAATTACCGTGTTTATTTGCATTTAAATAACCTTACAAGCAGATTTCTTTTGTGCAAACTTCTTTCAAAATGGGATAGAAATACACAAATCTGATGAAAAGACCAAATTCTAAATTTCTTACGTCTCACTCAAAGTGTTTTTGAATTATATTTGTCACACACCGAAAGAGGGACGCATATTTTCCAAAAATGTGTTTTTCGAACTAAAGGAAGTCTAAAATGAGGAGATTTGTCAAAATCTTGGGTTTGAATTTTTCAACGACTGCTATTCTTTCTTTATAGTATGTAAGTGAGAAAGTAAAAATTTCTTGGATAAAAAAAAGAAAGTCATCATCGAAAAGAAGAAATAATGCAGACACACACCCGAAATTGGAGAAAAAGGCAATTGTTCTTTACTCTTAGACTATTTTCTCGTCACCAGAATTAGATTTCTTGCAATATCCCGCGGAGACATTCTGTCTCTCGCTGTGAGATTAAACCAAGTATCCTCATTCTGTCTGAGCTTGCGTGATTGAATAATACAATCTATTACATGGATGACATTAACCATGAGTAGACATTGGCTAAACACCATCTTTCGGTCGACTCCAGGCCATTCATCCACTCATTTATGACTATGATGAGACGTCCCTCATCTGCGTACATGGGGAAATAGTCTAATCATCATGTTCAGGATCTTCGATGATGGTACTAGGATAAGACGTTTACTGTGTTTCATTTGAGTGTACTTTTATGTGTTGTTACATAACAATGCCGGGCTGGTTGTTGAGTAGGATAATTACCGCATATAATAAAAATATATTGCAAAATGAATGAACAAGACGGGATTATTATTGAATTATAAGAGCTTCCAAAAACTTAATATTTAAATAATACCTTTTTAATGTATAATCAAGCAATTTAAAATTTAATGTAGATTGCTGAAACAATTTTTTTCTTTGTTTTTATGAAGAGGACTCTGGCTACAAAAAGCAGTATTTTACATTCTTCTTATGGTCTTGAATTTACCAGCTATCAATTCAAATTAATAATAGATCGTACCTATTTATATGAAGCGATACATACATACAAGAAATAAGAAGTATCAATATGGGTACTAGTACACAAATATAATTGTTCTGATAGAGCAATTAAGATTTATTAGTTAAAGATATGACATCTGAAATGCCCGATGAATGCGTGTAAAACCCAATAACTCCTCTCTGAAATAAATAAAAAATTACTTAATCAAATATTTGTCAATGCATTCAGAAAGTTAATTTATATTGAATGCTGAAATTCTCAATTGAAAATTATAGCCAGTTCTATTTAGATATTGTTTTGTTATGAAAATACGTATTTTTTGTTCTTCATTTTCTTTTTCTTTGTAAAATTCAGTTTTCATACTTAACATTTTAAAAAGTTTGTTTAATGAATATTAAGTATTTGAATTTTTGATAAATTTGGTCGATAAAACTAATTCTAATAATTTGAAAGTGGAAAAATATAAGAAAGAGGAAAATTAAAATACCCAAAAAATTCTAAATGCAACAGAAATAATTAATAAAAAATTTGACTAATTCTAAACGAAGAAAAGAACGAACATTAAAATAATTTAACATACTTTTACCGAAATTTTGAATTTAAATAAAATTATTCAATAAATGATTCATTAAAAAAAAAGATGTCTCTCTAATTTGTACAAAATCTGATTTCCAAAAAGGTAGAATAGGCTTATGGACTAAGAGGAGTTCGAAAGATGATCGATTAATAAATATTTTTCCTAGTTTCTAAATTTAAGTTAAAAGAGAATACAAATTCTAGGAGTGTTAAAATATTAGGATAACTCTGAACTCTCTAATAAGAGTAAGTGGTTAGATTTCTACGTGTTTCTTTATTTTAACTTCAAATATTATTAAGTAACTTAGTAAGCAAATTAATTTATAGTAACTTTATTTCCACTTATGCGTTTCTTTATTTCAAATTTGTTATCAGAGTATATATAAACCAAAACACTTTACTGGTTAATAAGAAACTGCATTCAAACTCAGTATTAATACGTACGGACTCAGATGCAGTACTGGATGCAGTTTGGACACATAAACTTTATTAATAAAGATGAAATTGTCTGTATTGACATGCTACAGGTGTGATCTTTTTACCTCCATGTATTAAATTTTGAAATTGAACCTTAGTGATTTTTTTTTCGAAATTGTAGTTGATTTAAAATAATCTGAATTTTGGTTTCTTTTTTCGCATAAATTCTAAAAATATTATAGTACATAAACAATTTTTCCCTTTTTCAAAGTTCAAAAAATATCTTTTTAATCATAACCATACAATTGTGCAAAAGTTTTTTTTTAAATTTTAGCAATTTTTTAAAAATAATTATTTTATTTTCATTTTAATAGTGAAATGTTGAATTGATTTGATTATAACAATGAAGTTTAAGCAATTTTCATCATTTCATCAAATATTTAATCGCGTGATTTTCTTCCAGTGTTGAAAACTAGAAAAGAAGGAATCTACTTAATATCTGTGTAGATTACAAGACGAATAAAAAAGTGAAGCTAGATTGTCCAAAAGTTAGAAAATAAATGAAGGGATATTTACATTTCCACTACAATTTCATGAAAGTAGTCTGCATTAGAAAGGTTCATGCATACGATTAACGGAACACATGTGAGTTCCACCACACGAACCACAGTTTTAATGTGTCATAATTTAACATTATCATGGATATAAAATTAGTTTAAACGATTTACCTGAAATCAAATAAAACCCATATTCCTGAAAAATTGACCGTTGATTATAGATAAATAAAATCAAATGCATAAATGCGAAGTTAAAAAAATAGAAATGTAAACCTAATATACTATTAATAAATTTAAAAATGCGTTGATATGTTACAATACATAGATAATGTTATTAAAAAAGGAATAACTAAGGCCACAAATTTCTAATTCACAATCTTTTTGTATCAAACATTAACCGGATAACAATCTCTCTCCTGAGACGTTTTACTGGTGACTAATTTCTCCACATTCTCTAAAACTATTTAGCTTAAATAACATAAAGCGAATGAAAATTTAAATTTTGCTTTGAATATTTTGTTTCGAAAGTCATTTATTTGGTGATTAATAATCTCTGTCTGATGGCAAAATCTTTGCGACAGGAGCATTAAGACAGATTACAAGCTCTTTTATATTTCAAACAACTCTCCATATCTCATTAGCTTGCATTCTTTAAGTGCCGCTTGCATTGAGTCACTCAAGTTGAAAAGTGCCGGCGCAACGTATCGAGTAGGGCTCTTGTTAATGCATATTAAAACGGCTTTCATCTTTAAAACCCTCAAGTAATGATTTATGCAGTTATAACATCCAATAACTCTCTGAAGATATTGTAAGAGAGCGTGAGTTATGTCTTATGCAAATAGCGGCGAATTTTATGAGTATTTACATTTAGCGCCTAGTAAAATTCTTCCTGATAGACACTCGAGATGATTTCAGTTTAATTTCAACATGATAATATTGATAGTTTGGTTTTGTTTGCTTATATTAATGCCCAGTTTTGAAGCAACACTAGGACTATTTGGGGGAGGACCTCGTCATTTTGAAACGTGGTGAATAGACGAGGTCCACATACTTCCACACCACACCAGAGGAAGGACGTTTGGCCCCGATGAACTTAACGTGCACCAGACCTGCTTACATGGCGGTTCTTCAGTGGAATCGGGCCTCGAACCTTCAACCTCCAGTTCCGAAGCCAGGACCTTATCACCAGGTCACCGCGAACTTTTATATGTTGGAATAATATCCGTGAATTTTGTCAGAGGATTTCTATGGTGTAAAAAAATTATTCAAGCGGCTTTAGAAAACTTAACGTAGGAAAAAGATCTACCAATTTGACAAAGAGTTATTTTGCATAAGTCACCGAGCTTTTTTTTTTTTTTTTTTTTTTTACAAATTTGAATACAATTTTTAAATAAAATGCAATGAATTGCTTGCGTTTTTGTCAATAATTCTAGATCATACTATTGTGCAAAAACCCTTTTTGCGCCACTTAAAATTTTAAAAGATAAGGGTTTTAGTGGCATCAGTTTATCTCTTGAACATATTTGCTTTAATAATTGTTTTCAAAATATACAGAATTTTAAAACAATAATTTTATTGTTTTAGATAGAGAATTTGAATTCAAGTGCGTTTTTGCTACCATTTTGTCTTTTTTCTGTAATTCAGAGTAAAACTTAAAAAAAAAACATATCATTCAAGCTTAAAATTATATAAACAAAAGATTTTTTTAAAAAAGTCTCCACTTTTTGCAACCATAAAATTTTGACTCTTATCTGAATGCTGAATACTTTAAACATGTAACGAAAAATTAGCAGTAAGATAAAATACAGAAACAATAAAAAAAATACAAAAACGATAAAAAGTAAAAGTTTTATAAAATATTTATGCAAATCCTGCATTCATTGTTAATATTAACATTTTAAATAGAAATAACACTTTTATATACAAATATAGTATATTTCACAAGTGGAACGCAAAATTGGAGGAACAGCATAAAATGTCGATAATTTTTTATATGTTCTCCATGTGTTGGCTTTTTGATCGTAAAACAGAATGACAAGTGTATTGGAAGATAAGTGGGAAGCTCAGTAATTATTTATCTGCCGCTGAGGGTCAACCCCTTCCCAAAGGATGCCAGTACAGAGAATTTGACAATAATATGGATGGATTATGATTAAAACAGAAGGTGACCACAAGAAAGCATGTCGATTCTGCTTCATTCATTGGTGGCGGGATGTTCGGCTGTACACAGTAAGAAGGCGTACTTTCATAAAAGAAGAAGAAATTTATAACTAAATCTTTAAAATCCTTATTATTTTGATAAAACCCCTGATATATGCTATCACGGCTTTTATATAAATATAAAATGACAGTTCTTTTCAATCAATCTTGTGGTTGCCTATATCAAACTTGTTTCTCTATGTGTCAATCTAGGCATTACACAGGCTACTCTTACATATTGTCTATTTCATCCTACTTTGTTGCGCATCAATCAAAGTATAAAGCATGCACCACATACCCATCAATTGTATATTTGTTACTTAATTATCTATCATCTAGCCATTATATATAAAGACGCATCAAGATGATAAAAAAGTTAATATATGTTTATTATATATTCCTTTTTATGAACCTATCTATCTTGCACATCAAATGCTTATTACATATTTCACTGTAGTTTGTTATATACCAATCTATTATTTTCTTTGTTATCTTTCATTTAGTCATCATATATTAAACATGTGTTTATTATTGCATGCTATTAGCATTTACAATATAACTACCAAAGATACAGCACATGTTGATCACCTTTCCATTATTTATTAATTAATAATATCATTTCAAGCGCATGTTTATTATTTATTTTTATCTTGATACTCTCAGTCATCATAAGTGCACAACATATTTATTATTTGTTATCATGGGATAACATAATGTTGTTTCAGTTTGAGGTTTTTGAAAGCCTTAAAATATGTAGACAGCAAATTAGCGATTTATCACTTTCGGGAAGTCCATTTATCTCTTTCGGTAATAATGCGGAAGATTGTCACAGTTGGCGATTTATGGTGAAATATAGTTACAACTAGATTTTAAAATTATTCATTCTCTGGATTCTTACGACATGTTTAATTAATTTCACATCAACCAGTGTAATGAACAATCACGAAACTATCAGATTGCGCATGCGTCGATGTTTAGAAAAACGATGTTGCCGTTTTTTTCATCTCCAAAACTTTGTTTGCCAGCATATATATATATATATATATATATATATATATATATACAGGCAGAGAGAGATCGATAGATGAGCCTCATGATAGTTTTTAGTTTCGAATCGAATTAAACTGGATAATGACTTAAAATTGAATAAGACAAATAATGTCTTAAAGAATTATAAAGTTATCACTTAAAATTTAATAAAATTATAATAAAGTTAATAATAGTAAGTAAATAATTAAAATCACTATTATAAAACTCTTTTTTTATTTTGATATGTTTTCAGCATGCTTAAACCTTCCCCAATAAATGCCCTGCAAACTGGTATAAATATCTCTCATATCAAATTATAATTATTATTGCTTCTTTTAAATATGCAAACGCTTTCAGTAGATTTCATTTTTTAGTGTATGTAAAAGTTTATTTCTTGTATTTTCGAAACCGCTCTAATGATCAAGATTTAATTTTAGATTTAGATAAGGTTTTACGTTTTTAAGTTCATCTATATATTTGTCTTTCCTGAAAAAATGCAATTTTACTCAAAATTTTGTTTCTTTTCTAATTATAAAAAATAAAATTGTGAGTAAAATTGCTATTAGAGCCCTATTTGTTCACTTGCTCACACTATCATATAGCGCCATTTTAGACTGAAAGTACGTTCACAAACATAAGAAATTTCAGGTAAACTAAAAAAGAAAAAAAAAGAAAAACTTAAAAAACTGTATAAAAAAATATTATATAGCATTAAGTTTCAAATATGTTAAACTATTTGCGCACATGACTATTTTTATTTAAATAGCCAAGTTATGTATAGGTAAGACTTAAAAAATATTTATAAGAAAAAAATATGTGATTCGTATCTAAATATATTCTCCAAAGTCCAATTTTTCAAATAAATAAAACTTAGCTGAGCGGAGCTTGGTCTTTCAAACATTAACCTTTAAAAAGAATAAATATATCAGCTTGTGGATCATTAATGTCTTTTGTAAATAAGTGGTTAGAGGAATTAATTTACAGCTTATAAAAAGTCTTCACCCCCTTTCATAAAATTAAATTTGTGTATTTGTCTTTTTTGTATATATTTACCATCAAACGTAGTCTTATACATTTTTTAAAAACTCTGAAACTTCAAAGAAAGTCGTAGCCAAAACTCTTTGTGAAACAGCAAGCGCGAATAAGAATTTTTACTTTCAAAATTTATACATTTTTTGGATATTTTCCATTGTCACACATGCGAAGATTGTTTCAACTTTACAAATATGAAATAAAATTTCGAAGAAAAAAAAAGCTTTTTGAAGCGCAGAAAAAGTGTTAGCTTATTAGATTTTATCACCTGAGGAAGAACCTTTTTAGCTTTCAATCCATGAAATTTTTCCTTTCCAAAGATGGAGAGAGAGAGAGAGAAAAACCCCTCTAAAATCGAACAATAATTTTTATCTTCAATCCCAACCAAGCAAAGTGAATTTAAGTATTCTATTCGCCGTTTTTCTTTACCTTTAAAGTTCCCACCAAACCTTCTTTAATCCGACAATTTACGCTGAGGTAATCAAATTATTGGAAACCACGTTTCCAATTGTTTGAAGAAAAATGTGCTTTCCAGACAATTTTTTGAATATATTATTGATTAAGAAGGATATATTTCTTTATTTTTATTTCTTAAAATTCCTTGCTTTATTTTTTTTCGATTCCTCTAAAACTTATGCTTATAATCAGTCTAATTATCTAAAAATGTTAATGGTTTAATAGTAGATATAATTTAAAAACATATACCTAAAATAATATATAGTTTATTTATACTTAAAAATGTATAATTTAGCATTTGCAAGTTTTAATATTACTTGAAATTTTTTTTTAGCTTTTAATGAATTAGTATTTTTAAAAAGATATCACCATGCTTGTAGAGAAAAAACAAGCCGATCAAGTATTTAAAAAAAAAAAAATTAACGCTTTTCGCTTTTATAGTGGTATGCTAATGCATACAAGAAAATTCCAGAGGTTTTCTCGTTTTAAAACGCTGACAGAAGATAGTAGTCTAAAAATTTGTCACCACATCACTCTCCAAACTTTCCTCCATATTGTTCCTTACATATGAAATGAGGTCCACTACGCAAGGTGATGAAAGGTAATGCTTTATTTTATATTCTTGAAAAGATGGTACGCATGTGACAAAAGCACAGCTAACTTATCTTAGACATTAAAATCTTAGACATTAGACATTAAACATAAATAAAAGACATTATCGTAGACTCTCCACACTCTACAGAGATAATCCTCGGTTGTGTAAGTCCCCTTGCTTACAGAACTTCCCAACATAAAACTAAATATTTTTAAAAGGATATCTATATATCAGATTCTAATAAAGACAATGACAAAATTTTTGCACTTTTGCCATTTACAAAATTGAAGATTTTCGGACTTGTCAAATTCGAGAAGTTGTAAAATATCTTTTCTAGTATTATGATGCAGCTCCTTCGAATTGAATAAGCTCATGCGAGTACATTTCTTAATACATTAAGAATACTTAGATTTTTCAAGTTGAAGGCTAACCCTTTTTTTAAATCACAGCTCATAATTTTAATCGCAACTGTATCACCTAATTTTATAGATAACTCCATGAACTTGTTTGATGAGTTTTGATTATGGTATAGCCAACATTTTTCTAGTTGGAATTTTCGCCAATCTACTTTATTTTCTGAATTATTTTATTAACTCCCTTATTTCAGCTTTTGCGTTTGAGCAACGGGTCTCTATAAATTCGTCGCAGTCTCTTTACTATATGTAAATGTAACTAGCATGGTTACAGAATACTAAATATTACTAGCTTTAATTTAATGGACTTAAAAGGAGCTCCCAAATCAAATAGTTTTTTTTTTAACTTAAAAACAAAGCCAAATGGATCTCTTTAATAATCATTTTTTTTATGTTGAACACAGAATTAGTCTAAATTTTATCCCCTACCAAGATTTCTTTGTTTAAGATCCATGGCAAGGTGAGGGCCGTGATGCCCTGATGGCAAGGTCTCAGCTTCGGAATAAGAGTGTTTCACGTTCGAGACCCAATTCCACCAAAGATCTGTCTTGTAAGGGAGTCTGTTACACCTTAAATCCCTCGGCCAACCCCCACCCCGCTGGTGTGATGTGGTGAGGGGATGCCAGCTCAGGTGTCTTTCTCATTATCTGACCGCAGTTCAAAGTTACGAGGTCCGTCCCAAAATAGCCCTAATGTAACATTTAACTCCCTAGTGTAACGGGACGTTATTATAACTAAACCCAAACCTAATCCATGACAAAGTGCGAGGCAAATCTCGGCAGACAGCAGAAAGTAATTGCAGATTGCATGAAAAAGAAATATGAGAATGTAATTTGAGAAATAATTTCAGGTCACAGCACTCTTATACAGTGTTTTTTATTCGACAAACGGTAAAGAGTCTATGAGAGAAAAGAAATATTTGTGAAACACAAAAGTTAAAACCAATATGAAGCTGTAATTCGAATGATTAGAAAATAATTATGGCCGGTACATGTCCCATTTTGACATGCAGAATATTTCCCCCCATTTGACAGAGCAGCATGAGGGCTATTTGATGAAAAGGTTGACAAAGAAAACGGAGCTTGAAAAAATAATATAATTATATTGCATGGTAGCCATAGCTCAATTTTCCTTTTTTAAAAGCGTCTACAGCAACAGTCTTTGAGTTTAATGAAACTAAATTTTGTTATACAGTGGACACATATACGTCGAAGCCGTCGGAAGATTAGTTTCTAGAGTAGAATCTTTTTTTTTTTAATTCAAATTCATTGTTGCGGCAACTTGAATAAAATTAAAGTCCCTGCAACAGGATGTTAATATTGATATATAAATGATTATTTTCTGTGAGTTTCATATTGCAGGCCATCCATTGTTAGGTTTTCATTTCTTGTTTCCACTCTTTTTTAACATTTCAAAGAAATTTAATAGGACTTATTTTCGACCGTTTATTGAAAAATTCATGATACATTTGTAATCCAAAGAGCACCAATGCCTCTTACAGACATAAAAACTGTACTAACATTTCTTTGTATTTAAATGAATTATGATTTCATTCCTTTTTTAATTTTATCTGCAGATGTCCCCAAACTAGAAAATTGTTTATGTTATCAATCTGCGAGTATGATTTTGTTGAATATGTCTCAGTTTTCAATTCAATCGTGTATTATAAAAGATATATACACATAAAATTTGGCAAATTTCTGTTATCTACCCTTTTTTATATTAATAAAACATATTTGTCTGATACTATGCAATCCTGCTGTGCAATTCTCAATTTTCAAAAACCTGTTTACATCAAATTTTCGAGTTCAAACTGTATTCGGAATACTTTTTCGTGTATCTTACTATTATTTTCAATGCAATTCATTTCAATTCAATACAATTTCATATGTATATATGAAAAACGGATATCACCCAAAATTTCCTTCATATCTTATCCTTTTCGCTAAGACAGACATACTTTCATAGAATTCGAATGCTCACAAAAACATCATAGCCGTCTCAAGCTGTACAATATTTTATATCTAAGAAAGCAGTTAAAATTTATTGATCGCTAGTAAGGTTTTCGGGACTGTTACAAATATTGTGTGTTACCTTTCAGAGAAAGAATCATTTCCTTTAGAAATGTGTTATTAATGATAATTTTTTCAGAAAAAATGTCTTTTTTTTGCACTTATTTTCTTCTATTTCCACAGCAAACCGATATTTCTATTATTTCATCTATACCGTTTCGAGAATTAAACCCGAAATTTATACTTGTAATAGCTTTAAGTTAGAATTAAAAAACTATTCTTTTGATGAATTGAGATATTTAAAAAAAATCTTTTCTTCTATACTATTTTTATAACTTTTACTGTACTTATAAAAATCGCAAGTTATAATTGGGATAGCATCTGTTAGAACAAAATAAGCGTGCTTTCGATATAGTACATTTTTTAAAAAAAATTTCTAACATACTAACTTTTTCATAACTTCTAACTACATTAACTAAATGATATGCTTGATCAACTGTTAATAGATCTCTAATATTTGATCATTAACAGAATTTGTATTTCTAAGAAATTCATTTATTTATCAACAAGGAAAATAAAGTTTTATAATCGATGTGCAGCCCTGCCTCAAACAAGCGTGCTTAGGTTCTATCTAGCCTACCTAGCAGGAAATCCCCCAACATCTATTACACATCTACTTTAAACATCTGCTTCTATTCAAGGCATTATAAGGTCGACAAATCATTCTGAAATAAATTCTGGATTTTAAGAAATAAACTTCAAAATAATATTAGATATCCTTATTACGTTTGAAGTTGAATAGTTTTCATTAATACGTATATTTGGATGTTGGAAATCAATACTATACTATCTGCTTTTGATTGACTTAAAACTCATATTTTAACCAATTAATATGCACTGTATATGAATCACTTTATAAAAGAGCCTTTAAAGTTAGCATCTAATTTTCTGCAACGAGCATAATCTCCCCTGTTAAGTATCGCTCGGAAACCTAATCTGTAGGTTCATTGTTGACATTCATGAATTCCCATGGGAATTATGTCGTCAGCAATTTGAAACAGCGCAAGCTTCAGAACATTATGAGCAATATTTGAAGTGGTGCTTATGGGATATATGAGATATTAATACAGAGTTAAATTATATTCTTGAGACCTCTTTATTGAACTACCATTTCTCTCTTTAAGAGGCTGGTTGTAAATTTATGAGACAATAACATTTACACCTGCTTCAAAGCGAAGAGAAGATAGATGGAGTTATGCATTAACGAAATAGTGTATTAAAGAAACTATATACACACAGGTGTACATTTGGGATAATTTAATTACTAATGCATAATAGGATCTATTTAACTGCTCGTCTATGATATTGTTAGGAATCTATAATATTGTTTCCGAGCGTAATAAGTTTCCGGGCAATGGGGATGGTTTTACAGGTATCTATGTCGGATGCTGAAGAAATGTCGAGTCAATGATTTTCGGCTTAGAAAAGTAGTGGTCATTTGGCGATCCACAGACGAATTTCTACAATTTTGACGACAAAAACGAAATTTAATAATAACTGCTGGAATTTTGGCGAGAAATTAATCAGAAGCGAAGTTATGATTTATTTACTATCAAGGAAATTATTAACTTTTGACAGATGAGTCTGAAAATAAATCAGTATTAAGTCAATAAAAATAGCAGGTAAATCGAAAGGTGTGCACAGTTGGGTAAAATTACTCTCTGTAAGATGCTTCTAAGCAATTTGACGTTTTATGCTTTTTGTATTTTCAATTTACTTTTTAAGAGCGTCTATTTACAGCAAATGCTGATCTAGGACCTACTAGTTACCTCTTCCGAGCAAACTAGTTCTCCGGAATAAATGGCTGATAAAAACCAAATATTCTGTGAAAGTTTGTCTTTAATAATTTTTCCAACAAAATATTTTTTATATTACTAAACCTTTGCAACGTGCAACCGCATATACGAATCTGGGATCTATTTAAATGTAATTATGATATCTCTGATATTTGTTATTTTTTATTAATTAGTTCTAAAACTATTTAAATAAATAATCATATTTATATGAAAATTTAATTTCTATACTCGTCTTTAACTTTACATAACGTCTTTAACTTGATACAAATTACAAATTCTGATGTAAATACACTCAAAAATGTGTTATATGCCAGCTTAAAATTTAAATAATGATCTTTTCGAGGATTAAATATCTATACATTGCTTAATTCCCATTGAATTTTCAATCGTCCTTTTTAGTATAAGTTCATGTAATGTTACTGAGTATTTTTCCATCGATGACGAAAATCTATTCATCAATGTCGAGCAGCCGGTTTGCCATGGATACTTGCAATAGATAATTTTAGTTGAATCCATATAATTTTAGTTGAATCCATATAATTTTAGTTGAATAATTCCCTCTTCATGATTCCCTTAAAATTGGTACATATTAAAAAATATTTTAATTTTTTTTTTCACAAGCTTAGTTTGATGAATGATTGGAATTTTACAATAGACATCAACTTAAAATATCTAAAATAATTATTTGTTAAAATCCATAAAATGGAGTGTGACTGTAGGAAATCAAAGGATCCAAAGGAAAACTCAGACATACTAACGCCTCTTTCGTTCTGTATGAAATATACAAAGAGACATATAGATGATTGGCGTATTTGTATAATTTAAAAATGTTAGGAGATATCTTTAAAACCATTGGAATGTGTTTTAGTTAAATATTTTCAATGAAACTTGTATTCAAAATAAGAATATCTAGAGAACTACTATAATATTTTTTTAAAAAATGGAAATTGAGCAAGTTCAGCAGTTAAATTATTTTTCACCAACATTTTAGTATTTTCGAAATCTCTTTAGCTATGTTATTTTGAATTCTAACGCCCTTTTTCATTTCAGATTAAACCATAACAAGATAAGAAAATTGTTTACTGGAATTGAATACTAAGTGGATTCAATGATACTTTTATTTAGACAATAGAAAGGACTGTTTTCTTGCTGCTGTTGTTGTTTTGGTTTTAATTAGTATTCAATTCCAAGAGTTCTCTTTAATTCAAATAAAAATTCTGCTTTTATTTATTGTACTCCCTGAGGAATAACTAAACAGGCTGGAAGTAAGCCAAATGCCTAATATAAAAGACAGCCTGGCCATTTTCCCAGCCAGGCAGAAAAATTCAAGCTCTGTGGAACTTCTGGAATGATACACTGAAACACAAATCACTTTAAAGGCTTTCCCTACGTGCTGCTTTTTAAACTGCACATTTAATTAACAGGCTAATTTTACCATCAGAGCATTTGATAAAATTGTTAAAGAATGGGAGCAATACGAGATAAAGAGAACCAACAAAAATATTTTGTGAGAATTTTGGAATCGAAACACTTTTTAAGGTGTAACATTTAATTGTGTCTTTTCATAAATGAATATTGATGTATTTATTTCAGAAATAAGAAATGATAGACATTTTAAAGAAAATAAATTATGTAGAAGCTGTGATGTAGTTGTTATTTACGGCACTTTACAAGCCCACTGACAGAAAGCTGTCAGCGATTTCAGACGACCTGAGCGTCTCTTGTTTACTCAGTAGCGCCCACTAGGGTCAAGAGTACGAATTGACAACTTCATGCTTCACATTCTCTTGCACTCATATAAGCACCATGCGGGGAAAACATGCTATCCCTATACCACGACGCCGGCAGAAACTATTATACTAATACACTAGCTATTTAGCAAATTACAAGGCTTATCGTATTTTACCATGAAATATCGAACACATAATTCTTATTATAGTTACGAAAATTTTTGAAATAAATATCTTCAGCTTTTATAGACAAAATATGAATTTCTTAAACAAAAAAAACATTTATTATTAAATAAAATAAATGTTTATACAAATGATTGAAAACCCGAGCCAAAATAGAAATGTAAGCCAACTTAATAGAACATTGAGAGAGAAATATAGTTTCATCATATGGGGGGGGGTGCATGAATAGACACGAGTTGGTTGATCGTATATTGCGTTTTTTATATATATCTTGATGTAAAATCTAACACATCGCATTAATTGTATACTGTTGTAAGATGCATATATTTTCAAGTTGTTAAAATCCATCAAAATTTGGCTTGTGAGCAACGAGTCATTCCTTACTTACTACTTGCGAAACCACTTAATTTGAGAATCATTTATATATATATATATATATATTGCAAAGGAATAAAAGTATTACTGTGAAAAGACTTTATATAAGAATGGACATAATCTTAACTGAGTGTGCGTCATTTTTTTCTTTTTCTAAAATTTATGTAAGGAACAAACTCAAAATTCATTTGAAGTTTGCTTCGGGATAATATAAAAAAAATCAATAAAAATAGTGAAAGTAGCGGAGAAAATAAAAATTGTCTGCACTAACATAATTTCAAAATATTGTGAAATATTTTATAATTTTGTATTTATTAATATATAATAAATTCAAGATATATTAATATCCCACAGCATGTACAACATGTAATAACCATTTATAATTTTCAATACCCCATATTAATTTATGTTAATTATTTAGACTTATCTGTAATTAGAATGTATTATTAATGCAGAAAAGAAAAATCAGTAAAAAATGCTTTGAGAGTAACTTATTTTTTAAATCTTATATGACTGATATTTTTATCAGCAATTGAAAGAGAAGTTTGGAAATAATTTTTATTCAAAGAAAATTACATGGTTTTAATGAACTTCTTAAATATTCTACAACTTCCATGCTGCATTAATTGAAATTATTTTTGCACTCCTTATTGGTATAATAAAATTTTACTGTGTTATGAAAGAATTTATAAATTTTAATTCATTCAAATATAATAGCAGATTAAGAAAATATCATTTAATGCAGATTTATTTGAAATCAGCAATTCATTATTACACAGAACAATTAAGAAATTTACCAAATTAATTTAACTAACGTATTGTTTAGCTACTTCGTACAGTGACGTGGAAGAATTTAGTAATTGCTGATACATTTGTAAAATTTGATTTTTGAAAGCATAATATGTTACTTTAGCTCATTTAACGAATGTGAATATTCGAAGGAATTCAATTTAAACAAAGATGAATTAATATATTTTCAAAAGAATAAATAACGAAAGAGAATGTTTGCATTTTTACCTACACGAAAGCTTGTTGGTCGTTATCATAGAAGATAATCCTATTATTACACACATACACACACACAAACACACACAGATATATATATATATATATATATATATATATATATATATATATATATA
>JAPMOQ010045887.1:1524938-1543859 GCA_026543055.1 Argiope trifasciata | reverse complement strand
ATATATATATATATATATATATATATATATATATATATATATATATAAACTTCATTTTTAACTATTGCTTAATTCGAGAATATACAGGTGCTCGTACGGCATCAATTGATTCACATGGATACATAAATGTAAGGAAATAAAAAAATATCAATTCTTCTTTTAGATTACTTGCTAAAAGTATTTAATGTTTTGGAACTTGATGATTATTTTAAAATGAAACCCTTATGTAAAACTTATATTTGGAAGTTAAGATATCACCATAAGCTTCAATAGCTAATCCAGTCCGTGTATATCTAAGATGAACTATTCTGAGTATTCATATTTGAAATGCATACATTTCCAGAGAAGTTCTTGAGGCATGCAGTCTTGAAGCAAACTTGAGAATATGCGAAGTAATATTTATTGTGAAGGTAATGGCATGTATGAAATATTAATGTGGAAAATTATATACCTGTCATCTCTCTTATCAAACATTCTTCCTGGCTTAATGGGTGCTAGTGATGAATTCATGAGACAGGATCTCAGCACTCAGTTTGCTATCATCTCTTGGAATGCTAATAAGGAACGAAGGAATGCTCACGCCCTTTCATTCCTTGCCTATTATAATTAATCGGATGGATATCTTGTTGTATTGTTGTTTGAAATAAAGTATATGAAAAAGATAGATGGTCATATTTAATAATAACGTATATAATATATAGCATCACACACATTTATACCAGACAATTTTATTCTTGAATTATGCCTTATTATTAACATTTGCATGTTAACATTTCATAATATTGAGGAAGAGCTTCAAGCGATATATTTATAGTCACTAAGCAGTTCAAATAGAGTGGTGGCAATATCGACCGTATAAAGTAATCATTCACATGCACTTTAAACCAATTTCATTTCTACATTCTCAGGTGAACACCTTGCTGTAATGTAACTTAGTCTTTATATTGAAGATCAGATACCAGGAATATTGATGCTTCAAACTATAGTATATGAAAGAAAGCGATAGTCAAATTTGAGAATGAGGTGAATATTGAATATCTTATGAAAGGAATATTATTTTCAAAACCATATCAGTTAATTTTATTTTTGAATTTTGTATTTTTAATAATGCCCCCATGTTAATATTTCATTAGCCTGATGAATAATTTCAAACTTAACATTTATTATCATTCTACACTGAGCATATAAAGGGGTGCAACTCCCAATTTCATTTTTCAATTATCTATTTAAGCTAATTATTCACTCGCATTCTAAGCCAACTTCTCAAAGAACACCTTTCCCTAGTATAGACCCCTTCTTCTTCTTATGGACTGTGTATCGTGGATGTATATGTTGAAAATAAAGAATAAGATAAAGAAACTATCGTTATATGTAAGAATTAGTTGAATATTATATAACTTAGTTCAAAATCGTATTAGTTAATTTTATTTTTCATCATTATTAATGTTTTATGTTAATATTTCATAATACTGATAAAGAATTTCAAAACAGATATTGTCTACTACTATACGCTATGCAAATAGAGTGGTACATCTTCCTTGACTATCTATTTAGGTTAATCATTCACTTGCACTCTAAGCCAATTTCACTTCCATTCCTTCGGGCAACCCTTGATTTTGTACTGGCCTTTCTTTGTATTGAGTATTGTTTCTATTCAACCGTTTTCAGTGACATCCTATTCCGAATGAAGAGATGAAAATTAGCTTTAATTGCATAGAAAGCCTTCTTCTGCTTGTTATACCGATTATGAAATGTGCATTGGATTGGTAATCGATTTTTAAGTACACTACACTCACGCGTATCCGGTTCACGATCATCCAGCATCCGTACTCTTGGGTCAAGTTTTCTTTTATCTCAATTAAATGCGGAAGGCAACATTTCTAAGGCCTTGGAAATGTTGCCAATGCATTTTAGCCCAATTCTTGGGCTAAACTGCAGAAATAGTCATCCATTAAGGTTTTTTTCAAAAACTAAATACTGTAAATTTTAACTATTATCCTAGAGCTACCTTATCATACTTGAGTATTAGCGTTATTAGTGAAAAATCATTTTGAGTCAATTTTCTTAAGAATTAAGAGTACGATTTACGAGAATGTTTTGTTCCCTGCATTTAAATTAGGCATTACACAATTTACAATGAAATATGAACAGTTCATATCCTTTAACTTACTGTTTTTCAAAGAAATTCTTGGAACAGATGTGCAATATATAAACTAACAATACAGAACCTTCTATTTTAACTTGACACGTTACCGGTAGTTATTTCTAAGATACATCTGGCCGTTGCTGAGTTGACATTATTCGTGACCAAATAAATTTGTAGAATTGGTACTTAATAAGAAGAGTAATAATACATATTATAACAGTGAGTTTTTTTTTACAATACTTTGTCTTCTGGTATTGGTAGCAAAGAAATGAATTCATAGAACTCCTGCAAACTTGGCTTTTTTGTTATCCGGTCTACCCATCCGCCCCATTATGCCATACGTGGGAGTATTATCATCTATTAGGGTTGGCGTGGAGTGATTGTGAATGGCTGGAGTTTAGTAACATGGTGTGATAAAACCATGCACAAGGGAATATTATATCATACATTTGCAAACTGACCCATTATTATTCCACAGAATGCAATGCTATGGCTTTTTCATACTGTAAATAATAATGTCTGTTTATGATATACAATTAGAAAATGAAGTCTGCCTTTCAGACAGAATATATAAATTATGAATCTCAAATAAGATTATAGTAAACCAGAAGGAGTCAAAATTAAATCTACAAACATGGCACATGATATTTAGACAGATCAGGGGTCGAATTCAGCGATTTTAAGCTGAGAGAGCGTCTCTTGTTTTAGTAGCATAAACTAAGCTCAAGAGAACGTCTTAGCTACTCCCGCATTACATTTACTTTCACAACCCTTTTTTACAGTGAGGAGGGACATTCACATTTCTCACGGATAGAGTAGAGCAGTGATGGGGAAACTTTTTTTAAGACTGGCCATTTGTAATAACTAGACGATCGTAGCGGGCCAAAGAATAATGCTTAATCGTTAAAAAATTTATGTGTTCTATAAACATATACATATATTATTACATACACTTATTATTTTAATAGTAAAAAAGCAAAAGGTAAGAAAATTATGCGCACAAAATATAAAATGAATTTAGTGTAGTTCTTGATGTGAAGTATTATCACTTTATTTTCTGGTGTCATTACTGGTTGATGGTGTATGAGAAAAATGAAATTGAGACTGTTTTATCAAAATTTCATCATAGTCCGGTTCCATTTGCGAAGCAGAAATTCTTAAAACTGATGAAAGGTGCTCATCTCTAATTCTGTTTCTTAAAGAAGTTTTCCTAAGAAGAGGAGTCAGCTGTTTGGGTCGGATGGATTTCTCCAGAATACTATTGTGTTTTGAATATCGCCGCAGGTAGTTTTTATGCGGGTCGTCACATTACGAAGTAAGAATGGGTTCAAACATTCTCACGACGGCACTCTTAAACGGGCCGGATTAAACCTTTCCGCGGGCCGGACTTGGCCCGCGGGCCGTAGTTTCCCCATCACTGGAGTAGAGTATGAAAAACCATGACCAAACCCGGACTCGAACACGGGATATCCAGATCACGAAGAAGACTTGCTATCCCTATGACAGGACACCGGCTCTTTTATGATGATGATGATACCACGCCCGTGCTTCCCCAGAAAAAGGTGCAGTAGCTTCTTAGAGTAAAGACCACTGAACATCCGAAGGCGGAACTCTGACTTCTAACGCAGATGAAGATGAAACACATACATTCGCTTGCACAATTCCTTTTTACAGGGGGCGCATTCATACATCTAACAGATAGAACACAAAACAACCATGCTTGAACTAGGACTACCGGAAGCGCCAGGACCCCCAACCCAGTGAATCTGGATCGTAGGGAAGAAGCGCTACTTCTATGCCAGTAGGCTGGATTTTCTATTCATAGAATGAATAATTATATTTATCTGAAACATATAATGACAAATAATGTTTGTAATTAATAACTGTTTTTTTTCAACTACATTCTTGAATTTTTCATGTCATCTGCTCGTTATTTATGTTGTTGAAAACCATGAAATGACTTGCTGTAATTGGGAAACAGAATTTAAACAAACTATATCCCTTTGCGTTAAGCCTACTCCCTTCTTTTAATTTCCAGAAGCATCAAGTAATTACTAATTCCTAACCACTCCGAAACACAAAGACACAGGGTGATACTTTAGTTTAGATGATGGAATCGATAGCATTGTTGTTGTTTTTTCGTTTCAATTAGTATTCAGTCCCGATAGCGTTTCCGAATACTAATAAAAATTCCGATTTTCCTAGCCTGTTTCCTGGAAAAGAAGAAAAAAAGTGAGCTGGAAGCAGGCAGAAGACCAGAATACCAGAAAAGAACCGTCCAGAGTTCCCTCCAGCGACGCAGAAGGATTGATTTATTGTCAGCCTTCGGGGAGTTTATATAGAAAACCCTATTTCGTGAAAGACATCCCCTGCAAGGTTTTTCTGGGTTGCATTTTAAATTCTCGGCCTGATTAATTGGTTTCTTTTATCCAAGGGGAGAGTGGGTAAAATGACTGGAGAATAGCAGTAACCTGGGAAAAGATGCACCAATAAATGACTACAAGGCTACCTTGAATGACTTTCAAGTGGTATTGAGTAGGAAAGCACAAAAAGAAGAATAGTTTAAAGAGTTTTACTAAGTCGAGGCCTTGCCAAAATGGATTAAAAGCATCACCATGAGTAAATTCGGAATAAAAACTATTGAGTGAGTTATTATATAAAAGGACACAGGACCTCGAAGCAGATCAATCTCAAGACATAGAAGGATTTTAAGGATTTTCATGTATAAAAATATTTAACTGAACGTTTTTCTCGTTTTAAATTTTTGCTCATAGGATGAACTATAAACAAAAAATAAACTGGACTAGAGAAAATTAAAATTAATATTTTTTATGAATAGTTCACGCTTTCCTTGAGACGAGATGGTTTAAGGATATAAGTCGTGCTATAAATCTGTGTACTTCTATATTCAGATAAAATGCACCTGAAAACATATAAGAATTTTACAAATTAATAATAATATAGAATATTTCGTTTCAATTGCAACGTGTAGAAAAACGACGTTATTTTTTCCCTCCCTTTCATCTAAAAATGGTTTGAGCTTCAAACCGTTATCCCAACGACAAATGTTTTTTCCCTTTTTCTGGAAAATGCGATGCACGATGGTTTCGAAAGATCACGTGACTCTTGACTCTTCTATTACGCAATCGTTCAGCTTTTTTTACATTTCAATAATCTTTTCTCATCTTGTTCGGATTCCAATTTTTTTTACCTGTTAGATAAACAGAAAATGTAAAATTAGTTATACAAATATGTAATTTTCGATATTTCCGTTGTGTCGCTTTCATTTTCATTTTCTTTCCTGTCCTTCTTCAGGTGATAATTTCTTATAAACTTCCTCTTTATTGGCCAGGCAGGAGAATCATGTACATGGTGGACATTCTCCCCAAGTTGCAACTTTTTGTTGCTGATACGTTACCAAGTGTGGCAACATTTTTTATCACTTTTTAATAAGACTAAAAGAGAAAAATGGATGCTTCTAAAGCTGAAAATTACAAATTGTGTTCTAGTGCATTTTGAGGTTTCTGAAACTCCAAACCAAAACAACATTATGTTCTCACATAATAAAATAAATGTGTTTAAATTTATTATAAGTTAAAATTATTGCCTTAGTTATTCTGAAATATGCACATTATTTTCTAAACTGTTCATACATTTTATTTATATTCTTAGACTTATTTCATATTTTGTCAAGGTCCTCTTCAGTTTTTTCTAAACATCTGGCCTAGATTGTAAACGTTTTAATTATTTTTTTTGTCCGGCACTTAACATTGTTGCTGTTAGAAGTTGTTGCACAAATGACTGGACATTGTTGTTAATACTTCAGTTACTTTTAGAAGGATTATGCGAACTTAGGTAAACCACTCCACCTTATTTTTCAAGCAACCGTTTTTTAATGCTCACTTACATATACCAGCATAGTTTTTTTTTCTTTCCTGTAATTTTGAAGTTTAAAAGAATGAAAATTAGTAGAGTAGTGCTGATTTTTAGCGGTAATTATATATAAATGAGATGCAAGGTGTTTGATAAACTCCTGTAATAGTTGCTATTTTGGAATTTTAAAAAAATACGAGTTTTTTTTTCTTCGTTTTTATACAAATGGGATTCCTTTATCATATAAACTAAACTAAACTCAAGTTATTGGAGCGTTTTTTAATGCATATTATTAAAAAAATTAAATTATTATCATTGCTGGTCCTATCAAAATAACCTAATATCAAAAGTAGATATATTTAAAATGCTCACAGCAAAATAAAACAAACGATATTTTTAATACAAACCGAATAATATCTGAATTTATTGAATTCGTGGCAATGATATAATGGATTTTATAGATCTGTTTCGATCATTTAATATTTTATATGTCGTTCTCGCGTATTAATTTCTACATGTTTCATACTTTCTATGGTAAATTTTACCATAGATTTATAAATTATGAATATTTGGTCTAAGACAAGATTTTTGCTGTATATGATATACTAAGCAATTCTTGTCTTCGAAGTTTCTATATTACCATTGAAAGATTCCCTCGATTTGATTTCAAGAAGAGTTTTGTGATTTCTCTCTCACTCTCTCTCTTTTTTTAAAAATGTTTCGAAAATACGTTTTATTATTGCAATGAAATTCGAATATTTACTTCAAAACATATCATCTAAAATTTCTATCAAAATTTAGTGCTTACAAAAGTTATTTTAACCGAGTTATGTACAGCTAAATCATGCAGAAATCAAAATTAAATAAACCGGAATTTTTTTCCCAACCAACTGATATCTAAATACAACTGATAAAGTAATAAATTTGAACTTTTAAATTCAGATTTTTATTTTGAATTGCTTAAGGTAACAATAATAAATTATCTATCCAGAATTTATTGAACCAAATTACAGAGTAACGTTGCCTAACAAAGTGTCAAAAAATAACAAGTAATAAAAGAGATCGGTCAAAAAATCCGATTAGAAAAAAGTACATTATACAATAATAAAACAAAACAAAACAAAAACACTTTATGGAGTTTTTATAAAATAACCATAGGTATTTGTGATAAAAATAACGATTTTTCCATGTTGTTAATTCATTTAGAGATCATCCTGAAACTGCATCATCAGATTCCCGACACTCTCCTTCACTGTGCATATTTTAGAATTTTCTATAAATATTTTTGTTTACTTTCTTGGTTGTTTAAATTTCATATAACTATAGTTTGACTCTAAAAATATAATAATGCATTTATTATTTTTAGGATTAATCTTCCTTCAAATCATAGAAATTTCATAATTTTAATAGCAAATATCTGACCTAATTTTACAACTAATTTCAGGAAACTTTTCCATGTGTTTTTAACATGTTATAGCGTATATAGTTTTCTAACTACAATTTTTTGCTGATCGCCGTCATTTTAAAAGTTATTTTTCTAACTTCCTTATTTCACCACTAGGTAAAATCAACATAGTGCTTCTTCCCTTTGCAAGAAAGACGCTATTTGGAACTTACAGAGTCCAAAAGGACTTTACAGGCCATCTTAAGGCGACACATTACTTCAGAAATGACATTTTTCTTTTAATTTTAATGTTTAAAATCATATTTTACTTTTATTTTATGTAAAGTAGTACTTTATAACTCTCCCGTAACATTTTTTGAAAAAAATAATGTGAGGTTTTTTTTAAAAAAAATTAGAGCGTTTATAGTTTTTTTAAAACCTGAGCCAACCTGAGCCAGAAAAAACCAAATTTTTTCTAGGGAGCTATAAATATACAACCTGAAACATAGTATGAATTTTTTCTGCCAACAGTATTTACTTTATAATTTTTTTATTGTAAAAAAAATCTGAAAAATTAAGGAATTTAGACATTTAAAAAAAGGCTACATACTTTAAGGCTAATTCCACACTAAGTGATATAAAACATATTTTTGAGCATTAAAAAAATTTCACACATTTACCTCAAGTTTTAAGAAAGTCTTCGCTATGTAGTATTTAAGCCAAATACGAACGGGGAGAAAATGCATTTTAAGATTTCAACGATCAAAATAAGAATACAAAATTTAGAGAATTTGCCAGTAACTTTTATAGATGTGATTCAAATTGTTCTAAATTATTTAAAAGTTAAAACAATACAATAACTTACAGAAACAAAATATTATATTTGTACATTGAAAATATATAAAGGAAAACTAACGAAAGATCAAAATTTCACAAATATTATCATAATACCTTTAAAGAATTAATACGCATATAAAATATGATTAAATGTATAATTTTGTTATTCTGATTGCTATTTCTACTATTCTGTTTGTTATTTCTATTATTTTCCTTACAATATCTGCTACTCTGCTTTATAGATACAGTTGTAACTTTTGAACATTTGCTCCAAATAACATTGGAGAATCTGATTAAAGTGTTGTACCTAAAACCCAATACATCATTCTAATAGGTCATTTGATGAAAGTCCTTGATAAATTGGCTATATGTTTGCAAAATGAGCATAAGTAATAAACCTACGGCCCTAAAAGTTTGCAGACACATTTATAATGATTCAATTTATCACACGAACCAATAAAAATAATTTCGATGTTTTTGGGATTTTTCTTGTACTGTATCGCTAGCTTTTAATATTAACATATTTTGTCTCTCTACTAAAAATTGAAAAAATATATGAAATATCTTTTTTTTGTACATGTTTTAAAAATTAAAAAAAACTTAAAAGAAATTTAAAGCTCACATTGAGATTTAAATTAGACATCATCTTTTAGATGATACATAAATGAAATGATAAAACGACAGTCTTACTTTCAAGAACTGCAATAGTTTTGTAAGCCAGCTCAAAATGCTTTGCAACCATTTTAAATGCTTCATTATTGAAACTCGTGAATTTATGAGGAACTAATGCTTTGATCATGCAAATTTAAAGTAGCTCATGTTTGAGAATAACTGGAGTCATACACTGATGGAAAAAAAATCCCAACACTAGGAAGGAGCTGTGCTATATAAACGAAATTTGGTAGGCGTGTTTATACATCTGAAAGATGACGTCTGACATCTGAAGAAAGAAAGAGTAATAAAATTTTAGGAATACATTTGTCTAGGTAACATATTTAATTGATTAAAGTTTCAAGATCACAGGTAGAGCCATTAGCGAGAAGAGCCATTTCAAATGTGAAATGTTGGTACATTAGTAACTGGTGTAACCAGCAGAATTTTGAATGCAAGCATGCTAACGTGCATTCATTTTGTCGTACAGGTGTCGGATATCAGTTTGTGAGATGGAGTTCCATGCCTGTTGCACTTGGGCGGTCAATGCAGGGGCGGTTAATCCTGGATGTAGATGACGCTGGAGTTGTCGTCCAATGATGTCCCATACGTGCTCGATTGGAGAAAGATCTGGTGATCTAGAAGCAAACGGCAACATGTCGACACTCTGTAGAACATATTTGGTTACAACAGTGGTATGAGGGAGAGCATTATCCTGTTGGAAAACACCCCCTTGAATGCTGTTCATGAATGGCAGCACAACAGGTTGTATCGATAGACTGACGTACAAATTTGCAGTCAGGGTGCGTGGGATAACCACGAGAGTGCTCCTGCTGTCATACGAAATTGCTCCCCAAACCATAACTCCAGGAGTAGGCCATGTGTGTCTAGGCCGCAGACAGGTCACTAGCAGGCGTTCACCTGGCCTCCTTCTAACCAACAAACGGCTATCACTGCGACCAATTCAGAACCGGCTTTCATCAGAAAACACAACAGACCTTCACTCCGACCTCCAATGAGCTCTAGCTTGACACCACTGACGTCGCAAACGGCAGTGGTTTGGAGTCAGTAGAATGCACTGTACAGGGCGTCTGGCTCGGAACTGTCCTTGAAGTAACCGATTTGTAACAGTTCGTTGTGTCACTGTGGTGCCAACTGCAGCTCGAATTTCAGCTGCAGACGTAGTACGATTAGCCACAGCCATAAGCCGAATACTACGGTCTTCGTTCTCAGTAGTACCACGTGGTCGCCCGAAACCTGGTCTTCTTGATGCAGTACCTTCCCTTGACCCCTGCCTCCAATACTCATGCACAGGGGATACATTACTGCCAAGTCTTTCAGTAATATCTCGGAAAGAAACCCCACCTTCTCGTAGCCCTACAACACGACCTCGTTCAAACTCAGTGAGCTGTTGATAATGGCTTCTTCGTCTTCTCAGAGGCATCCTTGACTAACATTAATCCACTACGTCAAATCCCAACTGTAAATAACGATTACGAACCTTACAGCGCTTATTTAATTCAAACCTCATTTGCATGTTCATAGTTTCGATCCTAGCGCCACACTTACGCGCGGAGCTCGAAATTTGAATCGACATCATCTTTCAGATTTATAAACACGCCTACCAAATTTCTTTTATCTAGCACAGTTCCTTCTTAGTTTTGGGATTTTTTTTCCATCAGTGTATTTAAAATATCAATAAAGAGTGCGTAACAACCCTTTTCTCGATGATGAATCCATTCATACATTTATTTCACTTATTGCCAGAACGTACTTTTGACCTGGATCAGAGAACGATCTCCTGTGAAATAGTACTCCAAGTGGTATTACTCTCGACACGGAGGACTTTGTGATCATGCCAGCCACTACCACACTTTAGAATCTCCGGCATGTGTGGTTAAAACTCGCATCCTAAATGATGCGAATCAAATGTCCTAACAACTAGGCCACCCTGACACGTAACTGCAAATACGGATAATAGACAAAGAAATAGTTAAAAATATTCAATTTATCTCCGAAAATGTTATTAGATATGTACAAATAGATGCAGGTACGAAATACAAGCATCCTTGCTGCTTGTAAAAATTTATAACACTTGACCTAAAATACCCTCTTTACATTGATCAAATATTCAAATATCCCATATTTCCAAAACTCACTAGCATTATCATACCATTCATTTATTTCCATAACTTTTTGATTTCAGCTGCATAAATCAAGCTGCAATCAAGACAAATAGCTTTCACTCAATAAAAAATAAACTTTATTTAGAAAGCAAAAAAAAACTTGACACGTCATCAGAACTCCCACTAGTAATTGATGCTCGTTAGGAAAGTGATTGCTTGAATCAATCGTAAAGAGTTCATTTCCTGCACAGATCCCTCCAATCAATGGAAAATCCTTCTTCAGACTATTTGACTCTTTTCTCAATCAGCTCTCTGAAGATTTTATCCTGCTGTTTTGAAATAAGGCACAATCTCTTTGTTTTAAAGATTGGGAGAAATTTAGATAAAAAATGAGGGTGAAGTGGCGTCATTTTTTGTGAGGAAGGGGGAATCCGTAATAAAATGATGAATGAAGATATAGATGACAAAAGAGGTTTTGATAATCTTTTCCATGAAGTTATTGATTAATTTCAATAAGTCTTAAGACGAAAATTTCGGATTCAGAGATTTGATCTTTTTAAACTTTGTATACTTACCGATTTGGAAACACTTTACTTAAAAAAAATTAACCCTGAATGAGAATTTTGGAAGATATTGTTCTTGCTGAAGATAAAGATTACGTTTGTAGTCCTGAAATCAAATGCTATTTATTTAACTCATTACGCATCTAACCGCTTCCCTTACAAATTTTTTCGAAAAACAAAATTGCTATAAATCAACACATTTTTTTAAAATTTATTATTAAACACAAGGAAATGAAACAAAATGTAAGTTAATTTTTTATGGGTATAAAAGCATTTAGTTTTAATATTAATTTACTATCCCGAGTTATCTAGGGTGAATGAAAAAAAACAACTAAATATCAGTCTTTGTATGTTTGGTATCTGGTCTCTTTTCTGACTGGTTTACCTCTGAAATCTCTTTTACTGGAGCACAGAGTATACTAGCTCCTTGGATTTGATTTTTTGTCAGTATCAGGAATTATTGTCTTCCTATCTGAGAAATCATTGCTTTTGCTATTTTGCGTCATCGCCATTATTTTACTTTTTTTAACGGAATTATGCTTTGTCATACATTACTAATGCACAATTAGACGTATATTATACAATAGGGAAAACACGTGACAAGTCCCACCAAAAGAACTATGAAACCAACAAAACTTGGCAAACTGCCAATAAAAGCTGAATATTTCCTTTCATTTCCTCCAGGCAGAGTAAAACCGTGATAAAAAAATAATACTAACAAATTCTGCTTTTCACGACTTTTCTCGGGATCATAATCAACTGCGATACATACGATCTGGAGATAAATCTAGATTAGACAAGCGATTAAGTAATCGCATTTACATGCATGAGAAAGCATATTCAGGCAGACTATTTTCATTTCCGATCGTAAATCTGAATAGAAAATTTCATTCATTTAGCTATTTTAATTAAGTAGACATTTTACTCTATTTCCATCCTTTCATTGGACTTTGTCCGAAATTGCCTGACATTAACAAATGTGAAAACCCTATATATTTTCCAATCCGTTTTGTTAGTTTTCAAATTCGCAAATAGACTAGATATAATTTTTTAAATGGGCTTTAAAATATTCAAATAATATCTCTTTCAGAGTCAGGTAGACCTTAAATTACAATATTCATCAAATCTCGAGTTATAATGTTTTGACAATTACAATAACTTGTGTACTTTGTATATACGAAAAAGTAAAAAAAAAAAAAAAAAAAAATTCAAAATGCTGTTTGCGGTAGGGAGTTGTATTTTGGCCATTGTTAAGTTTAGAACATAGTTATTTCTCAAGTTATTGATGCCCAGTCAGCAGGTCTGTTACACAAAATTTAAATAGGTTTTTTAATTAAAAATTGTTAATTTTTTGAAATTTATAATTTTGATATACGTTATTGCCAAATGCCCAGTTTATACCCATTTTTAATTAAAAGAAGCTTATAAAATAATTACAATTTTAACCATTTAATTTTTCTTTAGTTTTGATAAAGTTTAAAAAATATATCTTTATAAGTCAAAATATTTTTTTTAAATTATTTTAAATGCTGAATATACACGCATGTGATTAAATTTTAATGATATTGCATACATATTTTTGTATGCCTGTTGCCACTGATATATAAATAATAAATAAATAGTGAAAATAAAACTAGAATAGGATAGCCTAGAATTTTATCCTGCAACACTATATCAATGTAAAACTTTCAAACTCCTATAAATATTTGAGCAGAGTTGTCAAAGGAGTTTTGCTTGTTTTTTTTTATTGGAAATATAATCATTCATATCTTATAAATTTTTCTTGTACCAAATTTGTGGATTTTTGAAAAGATGATTTTCTTGCTGAGCACCAATACGCACAAGTTCACAATGCTGTATTAGCATTTTCATTATGTATGAAGCCTTTAGAAGTTTAAGAAGCATCATATAAAAATCATCTATTCTCAACATCCATGCAATGAAAAGCAATCTTGCTTAGGAATGATTAAAACTGCTCTTTTACTTTTACTTTATAGCATATGGATTAAAGAAGAACGTTGAGAATCAAAAGAAAAAAAAAATTGAACTCGATATTTTGACGAATCATCATGTTTCCGAATAAATTTGCATACAAATTTTGGACGAATTTCACTCAAAGGAAATCTGTTTCTAGAGCTCTTTCAGTAAAAGTGAGTATGGTAGTTACAAAGCGACAGGTCTGGACAGATAAAATTTGGTTGAATTTTTATAATCTAAAAATCGACCACTATGTAATTTGAAAAAAATTCATTAGATTGGTAGATTCGTTATCTTTCTATGTCTTTGTGTATTTTTTAAAATGCTTGCTCAAAAATTCACAATTTACGTAAGTGAAATTTGGTTCCCAGTTTTAGCATCCGATATCCACTTATATATTATACTAGTAGCATCCGCACGGTGTTGCTCGTGATATAGCATCCAAGAAGAATTAGAATGCTATTTGTACATGCGCAGATTGAGGTTTTCGTGTATGCGCGGAATAATTAAAATCGAAATTATAAAAAACTCGTTTTTATTTTGATATGACTTGAATGAACTAAATCCTTTCCAATAAATGTTCTACAAAATAGTAGAAATTTCTCTGTTAACTATTTCTCGAGTTTATGTGGTTCGAATAGACAGACGCTTTCAGGTGATTTCATTTTATACTAGGTATAAATTTTGAGCGAAATATGCCAAAGGTTTGATATACCAATCTGTACTTTCAAACGCATATACACACAATAAATTTTTAAAAATGGCATTTGACCTTGTAAACTGTTACTATAATTCTAAGTTACATTTTAGCTTCAATCAAACGAGAAAAAAGAGATTAAAAATACATATTCAATTTTTGGGTATTTGATATTAATTGCATGTTTTCCACCTATTAATTTTTCAATCCAGTAAAAATACCATTTTCAAGTAACAGATACATATTTCACAACTGTCGTTCATCTGTGGCATGCAATTCATTTAAGGCCCAATGTCTGCAATTTTACACTGGGAAGGAATATAATATTTCCTTAGGGCACAATGAAATAAAATTTTGGATAGACTACTCTCTCTAGGTTTTAAATATTTAAACTCTATAAAAAAATGAAGAATTCCTATGGGAAAAACTGAAACAAAAAAGAAAATATCACGAAAGGATGAAGCTATTCCTAAGATTAGTGAGGTTACTTTTTCTCCTAAACACCCACTTCAAAACTGCAGGAAATAAACCTCAACATTTTAAAGACTCAGACAAAAATTCCATCCATTTTTATCTTTCAATAACCATTGTCTCTTAAGTGTAGGAACCTGAATTTAGTGGCTTCCTCAAACCATTGCATCACTCTATATCGACCACTCCCACTTGGTTTTAAACACCTAAACTATGCAGAAAAAAAATTAAAAAATTCTGTGAGGAAAACTGAGAGAACAAAAGAAAATATTAAAAAACGAAGCTGTTACTCAGATCAATGTGCTTATTTTTTCTCTGAAGCAGCCACTTGAAAACTGCTGAAAATAAACATAACAGTTTAAACACTCAAACAAAATTTTTATCAAATTTCATCTCTCTTTAAGCATTGCCTCTTAAATGCAGGATCTTAAAGTCAACGGTTCCTTTAGGCTATTGCCTCACGATATAAATTTTAATTTTAAGACATATATGTCTAAAATCACGTCAAACAACTTTCTGTCGCATTTTAATAAAATTTTCTGATGAAAGCAAAAAGGAGGATTTGTTATTTTTGATAAATCCTCAATGAACTAACCGATCTCTAGGGAGAATGAGAAAAGGGAAGAATTGAATAAACTGCAAATAGTTCACTTAACTATAAAATCCCACCAATCAATGGAAAATCCCTTCTAAGGCTATTTAAATCTTGGATTGACACAAGTCGTAAATAAACCTATTTTTGAAGAAAGTAGTTTTGACACTTCGGGAACTAGTTGGATCTTTTGCCCTTTATATAGTTAGTACATTATCTAAAATGAGAGCAGAACGAGTTTTAAAATTAAAAACATTGAAAATGAATAAAAAACATTAAAAGGAATCGTAAATTTGCTCTTCGGAGATTTTTAAATACATATTGCTTGCCCATTTTAGAAAAAATATCAACGTATGAAATTTTTACTCTATTTCAAATTCTAGAAATGGTGCCATTCTAACAAGAAAATTGCATAATTAATAGAAGTATAAGCAGAATAAGAAAAAATATAACAAGAAGAGAATAGTAGAATAAGAATAATATCAAGGAAATAGTTGAATAAGTATATATGGTACATAAAAATAAGCAAACTATTAAGAGAATAATATAATTAGAGAACTAAGAAGCCAAATATATATATTTATGTTGCTTTTAAATCTTGTATATGAAAACAAAAAATGTATGCACTTTGAATTTCTCAGCTCTAAACTTGCCATGTTGTTTGTATTTTTCTGAAAACTTTGAAAATTCTCATGTTTGATAAATGCCATAAGATTCTAGTAATTAATGATATTTGATCTCATTAAAATCGAAAATAAAGATATATCATAAAATATTGGTTGTAAGTGAAATTAATGATATCAGAAAAGGTAGTTTAAAGAGCTCTCAAAATGCAAAAGAGTGATTTTTTTTATTTTATCTTTATTCTCATCTAATTTAAATGCCTTATTTTCTATCATACTTATTTTGTTTTATTTGCACCTCTGGCTGCTATTTGTTTTTATTTCAACTTAAGAATACAGATGGCGTATTTTTTTCAATGGCCTTTTCTTTCCTTTCATGTAATGAAGATTTTCAATTTTTAAAAATGATACTACATTAAATAAATATGATAGGTATCCAGAAACCATATTCCATTTTTCCACTTTTTTTCTTTGAAAAATGAATAAATGAGCCACTGCATTCATAATTTCGCGTATGCGGATCCAACTAACGGACACATTGGCAAAAAAATGCATTTTTAGATTAACAAGCCTTATCTCTGTTGTGTTCTGGGCTTTTAAAAAAGTTGAATACCTTACCATTTGCGAGGGAAATTTGATTCTTAATTTCCTTAATGCTAGGAAAACTAAATCAATAGAAATTTATAAACAAATTTATTAAGTTTACGAACAAGATACAATAAATGATCCATTTGCAAGGATATTAGATGCCAAGTTCAAATATAAAAATATTCACGGTGAAGAAAGCAGTGTACTGCCATCTCTCATTAATGAGGATTTACTTATGGATGCTGAAGAAAAAATTAAATTTAAATTCACCTTTATGACATTGCCACTGCGCTTTCTTTAAATGTCCCTTTCTTCAATTTTTTTAATTTTTGCCAAAGGCATTTTTTTTAAAGGAAGGAGGATATTCAATATCTCGAGGCTCTCTTTGATGAATACAGTTGTAAGAGTAGCAACTATATTGAAAACTAAGTAAACAATATATTTCATAATGCAACGTAAGAATTACATTTCACAATACAACATAAGTATTATATTTCATAATATAAACAAAATAATGAATCGTTATAGATGGGAAAGCAAGTATAAAAGAATCTAAGTAGTACCTATGGTATTGATATAATTTTAGTTAAAAGAATTTAAATAAAAGCAATCCAAACCGGTATTAAAGCTATGATGTCTAATCATAAGCTGAAGATGATTTGCTATTGATAAATTTCTTATTACATTGTCACTATTATGAATTTATAGCCATTATATTTTTACTTTCATGCATTAGTACCTCATAATTTTTTATAATATACAATAAAAAGAAACAATAGCTTAGCTGCGCCTAAAAACCTCTATTACATTTGGACCATTTAACATTTCGTGCCTTTCTTCTGACATTATCACAAAGGATCTCGATTCTATTACACGGATGCCATATTCTATAAACTTATATTTGACATCCATAAATCTTTGTAGGATCACAGCAAACAGCTTTTCCCTAGAATTTAATAAATATATATTCTGGAGACAAAGAAGGGGCTTGTTATTGTTAATACATCAGCATCGCAGCCACCAATCACTGGCGTCTAAGACGGGAAATAAAGGCACGAATCAGCCGTAAAGTGTTCACTTAGCGTAAAATCCCTCCAATCAATGGAAAAATCCCTTTTTGGGCTGCTTTAGTCCTTTCTCCAATCAGCTTGCAAATAAACTACCTTCGAAGGATTTGAAGTTTGGCCGTTTTGGAATAAAGTTCAATCCCTTTGTGCTGAAGATCGCAAGAAATTTAGTTTAGTATGGCGGAAGTAACGCCTTTTTTCGTTGGAGCCGCTTTAAATGGAAAATTTGATGAAGGAATCGTTGGAAATCTTCGCTTAGAAGCTTTCGATTAATTTACGAGGTATTCAGCTTAAAATAAAGGATTTTAATTTTTAAACGGTTTTACACAATGGTATTTATTAGCGTAATGGAATGGGGAGGAAAATAGTGTTATAATTCGTATTTTAATATTCGATTTTCTATTTAGAGACTATCGGATAGGTATATTTTAATTATTTCAAAATGTATAATTATTGGTTATAAGAGTTGTAGTTGAAGTTCTCTTATAGCGGCATAGGCAAATATGTTAACGGTTACATTGCTATGGTTTCGAACTTTTTTTTGGACGTCCCTCGTAGTACTTTTTTATTGGAATAACAGTACGAAAGATTGCATTCAATATGACATTAGAGTTTTGTAGATTGTTATTTCACTTATTTTATTAAAAAAATTATGCTATCTTTGCTTGCTCATGTTATCACACAGAGTAATCATAAATATATTCAGAAAGTTGATACTTATTCTAAATACTATGCAATATCAGGAATATAACTATTGCGAAGAAATATAATATTATATAACTTTTATGCAAACTGCATCATATAGCAAATTATGAAGCGGTTACAAAAGTAAATACATTAATAAGTAAACAATTATTTATTCTTTACATTCGAAAAATGATATGTTATAGGATTTTGTTTGTATCTTTATGAATTGAAGAACATGTTAACCCACTTAGATTTTATGGATTTGAATTTTATACAGATGCTTGATCTTTTTATTAATAGAATAAAAAAAAAATTGTTACCTCAGTTCTGCATTTTTTGTTGTGCATCATTCGATAATCTTGATATTTCTGAAACTTCTGGGAATAAAAGAGAAATCTTCATCTAAAAAAATCTAATGGAATAATTTTCCATTTTTATAAGAATTATAACTCCTGTATTTTAATAGGAAAAAAAAACAAGATATGCCATATATATACTAGACAATTTTATGTAAATTGAAATCAGGTATTGCATTTAATATTTTAGTTTACCAATAAGAGAAAAGTTGTGATATCGAAGTTTTTCATCTGTGGTTCTCAATAAGTTATTATTTCATATCTCTTATACATGAGCAATTAA
>JAPMOQ010045887.1:1457360-1523872 GCA_026543055.1 Argiope trifasciata | reverse complement strand
AATTGTGAGAAAATTAAATTTTTGAAAATTTTAGAGTTAAGATTAGAGTGATAATTACAGAGTTTAATTATATTAAATTTGAATTCGTCTCTTTTATCATAAATACCGACTATTGTTTTTTCATTAGCAATTTCGATCCTTAAATCCAGATAAGTAGCTTCAAGATTATCACTATTTGTTTCTTTTAAAGTTAATTCTTTAGGATAGCAGTTAGTAACAATATTGGTATTATCTAAGTTAATCAAAATTAAATCATCAATAAATCGCCATCCGTTTATTAAGTAATTATTAATTATTTTTTTCTCGTAATAATGAAGGAAAATGTTAGCTAAAGCACTTGAAAAAGCTGTACCCATTGGGATACCTTTAACCTGTTTATAAAAATCAATACCATTGAATATATAATTTTCGGTAATATTAAAATTGCATAAAGCCAGCCAGTCATTTTTCTTAATTACATTTTCATTTAAATATTCATCATATATATGAGTACAGACATTTATTAATTTCTCATGGGCCAGGTTGGTGTATAAATTTTCAAAGTCAAAAGTATTAATTTTATAAATTTTGTTATCTTTTAAGAAATCCAAAATCTTTTGGTTATTATTAATGACAAAACAATCTTCTTCTTCAATTTTATTTAAGATAATTTTTAGGAATTTTAAAAATTGCTTCCCCATGTAGTAATTATAACTGCCTGTACTACAGGTAACGAATCTAAATTTAATTGGTTTTTTGTGAAATTTAACAGTGGGGAACAAATAAGGATACTTTAGAGAGCATGTTTTAATTTTAATTTTTTTAGCGAAAGCTAACAATCTTTTGTCTAGTTCTTTTTTACTAGAATTAACCAAATTATAAGTAGAATTGGAATTATACTCACTAATTAAAAGTTCTTTATAATAGTGCTTACACATTATACAGAAATTATTTGACGATTTATCTATAACTGTTATAATAATTTTTTTTTCTTTTAAATTTTTTATTTCTTTTTTTATTGATTTGGTAGCATAAAATCCCCGTTCTTTTATTCTAACTTTACCCATATTATACTTAGTTTTCATTTCTCCTATATATGCTGTTTCTTCCAATATGCTGTTGGAATTGGTATGTCTCTTTTGCTTTCATCTTCCGGGGATTTTCGGGCCACGAGGCGTCAGTACTTTTGGCCATTGTCCATCGATGCCTCACAGAAAAAATCCCTGATTAAGAATCCTTGCTTGAAATTGGCTCCTGACGAAGTTTTCAGGCCGGATTCCTTTTTATTGACTATTTTTTACTGACTATTTTTTTTCTATTGATTTTTCTATTGATTATTTTGATTAGGTTATCTTATTTTGTTAATTAATTTATATTCATTTGCATTTTAGTTGTAGCTGCATTTGCGCTCTCTAAATACAATGATTGATTTAAAAACTTTTAATTCTTATAACTTGTTTAATTAGTAATGATTTTTGTTCCGGTTCCGGTTTGGTTTCGTTGCCGTAGTTACTTCTGTTTCGTTTAAATTACTCTTTGAATATAGTATTGTATATTTATTTCATTATTTGGTTCTTATTCATTTACCTTTCATTTTGTGAACTTTTGCGTGTAATTCTGAATTGAGTTTTAATTTCGATTTCAACCTAGTTGGTTTCATTTTAATTTTGTTGATCAAGAAATGAATTTTGATTGTTTTAATAATTTTATGATTGTATATATATATATATATATATATATATATATATATTGGCAAATTTATTTTTAAAAAATTACCATAGATCGAATTTGCTGTGCTGCCATTTTTCACTAACAATAAATGAATTAAATATGTTGATTACTTTTTCTCACTTCATATGGGAAAATGAAGCTTTGGATTTGATAAAAATTCATGCCTAACTACACGCGTTTTTTAATGGTATTTTTAACTTGGATTTCCATTATGTTATAAGCTGAACTTACACTTTTTACTTTAATATTACCATCAAACGTTTTTCTCTGAACTCTTAGAAAAAAACATTTATATTTATTCTAGAATGTTCGTGTATTTAAATCAGAAAAAGTTCCCCACAGTAATTTGAACAATATTTTACAATTAAAACGTTATTTTATTCACATAAATTAAAATAATTTTTAATTTTATTAATGTATAATTTATAGAACAAATGTTTCTTCAACATTCTTGATTAAAATTTAAGACACATTTCATATTGGTGTTGATTATACTAAAAGTTCTATTTCAGCTCAAAATATTCTCAACTTTTCAAGTAGCCCCCAATTTATTTACTTTCGAAATAGAACAAAAATGTATTTGAGAAAAGTGTATAAATATCTTCAAATATTCTTGTTTCTAATGTAAGGCATCAATTTATCCTTTTGAAATAATAACTTCTTATTTAATGCCTACCATTTGTTTCTTCTAATTTTAAGTTATAGCAATAAATTTCTAAGACACTATATTTTCATAAATATTATCTATGCTTTCACAACTATAATCAATTCTTGTGAAATTTTTTTTTATTTTTAAACTTATGAACCGATAACAAACCAGTGAAATATTCTCTCTAAGTTAGCAAATAAATAAATAGATAATATTTGAACCTCCTATTTATAAAAGAAATCTAAATGGCCACACATTCACACACATAAAAATTCATACGTTGCAATTTTATTTAATTATAAAATTTCTGGATTCGAGTTTTTTTTTACTTATTTTTATTAGAGAAAGTTAGAGGAAATGATTTTACAAAATAACTTTTAAAACGGATGAATTTCTTTATCATATTCCATTTATGACACGATAAAATCAACAATGTACAAATCAGAAATTTTCAGGATGATTAACATCCAGTTATCTAAATCCAATCAGAGCAGCAGTGAATCTGGAAAGATTAATCGGCAGCTGAAAAGTCCAATAAGTGTCTTTTAATTTAACGGAAATAGATTAATCTTTTTCTGAGCTGGAAGTATAATTTTCGCAAACGATTTAAGCGAAGGAGGAATCTATTCAAAAGTGAAATGTAGGTTGCCGTTTTCGAAGTTAGAATGAATTGATTTGGATTCATTGTTAAAAATATGACATGAACATAAAAGGTAAATGCCCATGGAAAAGTTTTCAAGGATTTAAATTTGAACAACTGAATTCTTTCTGCAACGATAAAAGTAACATGTATTTAGAGATCGATTTTAGATGAGAAGAATTTAAAAAGCGGTATTGGAAATTCAATTTACAGTTTGTACAATTTCAAATGAGTGAAAGAATGCAATGGAGCTTTTTGGAAAAATGTGTATGCATCCGTTTGAAAAAGAAATTTTGTATAAAAGGCTTAACCATTACAATAAGGCTTAATGTAGAATCATTAATTAAATTATACAGAAAGATTTATTAATAACTTTATCTGTATCCAAACAGTATATAACTATGGTAATTAGAATTAGAAACAATTTCGTATTCAATGATAAGATGAATAACTTCAGCAACTGCTGACAAACTGTAAAACTTTCTAGATATATCGGAAGAATTATTGACAAGACAGTGTTCTAATAAAATAGATTCCATATTATTATATTTTAGAAGTAATGCTATACTTCGAGAATATACATATTCAAATAATATTCACTCTTAAGTTGACAGCCTGATTACGTTGAAAATGGCATTTTTCCACCACATTAATAAAAAATGCAAAAATATTTTATTTCAAACATTTTTTTCCCCAATCATTTTTCTTTTCATTTTATATGATCTAGAAGCCTATATATATCAAATTTGAAAGGTGCAGTGTGCTTGAAAATTGATTGGAACTCTCAATTTTCGAACGGAAGCTGTTGTTTTAACAAATCTTTTTGCCTTTTAAAACTCAAATCATAATTTTATGAGGTTGCTAGTGCACGGCCATAGGTTTTGAACATCCACTTTTTTTGAATTTATTGAAGGTTTCTGGCAACACTCTCTCACTCTCTCGCGCATCTATTTACATTATAATTCTCTTTCCGCTTCTTATACATCTTTGCTATTTTTTCAATGAAATATACTTTTTCTAAGTTTTATTTTGATAGTAAATCTCATTTAGCTTCTTCCATAGTAATTTTGAACCATAGTCAGATGACGAGGACGGCACCTTACGTGCTACCCCCTTCCCCTCACCGTACTGCACCACACCAGTGGGAGGACATTTGGCCCGGGTCAAATTCACACCAAACTTGCTTTCACGTCGGTTCTTTGGTGGAAGCGGATTTGGACTACCAGGCCACCGAAAATGCTGTAGAATATAATCCCGAAACAACATTTTGGTGAGCTCCAAAGTCTGTCATTCGGATACTATATTGCTATCCATGAAGGTGGCAATGATATAAAAAAGATGTTAAATCAATTACAGACAGAAGTTGGTAGTCACACTCATTAAGCACAAAGCCTTCTGACTATGAACGTATTTGTAGTGCAAAAAGGCATTCATTGCTACCACCAAAAGTTCGCAGGAAAAAAAATCAGAGCTCAGCAAAAGAAAAAAAATGTGCAATGCAGGAAGAAAAAGAAGGTTTAATTTACAAATATGGGGGGGTTTTAGCCTGTTTTATGAAGAAAAAATACTTGTTTGTTTTAAATGTAAACTTTAAAGTCATTTTTCCCCAAGAAATTGTTCGATAGAATTTGTAAACCATTAACATGATAACACCAGTATTAATCAATATTTTTAAAGAAATCTTCATATCATGTTCTTTATACCATTATCTATGAAATGAACAAAAAGTTTTGATATACAGTAAATACTTTTTTATTTATAGCCTTTTTTGTTAGAAAATAGCTGCAAATTTAATAATAATTTCTACATTGCAACAGAAAAACTTTCATACCATTTTTGCTTTTTAGCTAATCTTTTTCATTTTAATTCATTTTGAAGACAACTATGTTATTTTTGATGTGTGCAAAGAAAATTTTAATTGGTGGATTAGAATTTTGTTTAGTGTTAACCGTTTTGGCTAAATTTTGCTAAAATTAACATTAAATTTGTCAATTTTAAAAGATGGGATAGTCCCAGAATTTTTTTTCGATATTCTTATTCCTTTTATACACTATTTAACTAGAAAAAACCAATTAAATTTTAAAAATCGGCCTTTTTTAAAAAAATTGCCCCGAAGGTAGGCTGTCACATTAAGTTAGCGCAGTTTTGAAAGATTTTTTGATAATATTAAACAAATATCTTATACCCTATTTACTGGTATAAATAGTAAAATATGATGCAATAATAAATGATTTAATGGTCATTTGTAATTTCTGTAAATCATCTATGAAAAATTAACTGTATTATAGGGTGGAAAAAAACGGCCTTATTTTTTTTAAAGATTTTAGTTTGGGAATAGTGCGGAAATGTTGCCTTTTAGGTTCAAAAACAATATTAAAAAATTGGCTGCAATATTACATTATCTGAAGATGCCGCCAAAACTTGAAATTTGTAAAAAAATGGAAAAAAAAACTGGAAACTTTAAAAAAAGGTTTTAAAATATTTTTCTTAGATTTTACTTTTACAATAGTTTGGAAAAGATGTCTTTTAGGTTCAAAATCAACATTTAAATATTTGGTAGCAATATTTCATTATGTTGAAATTTTGCAAAACACTTGAAATTTGTAAAATAATTGAAAAAATGGAAATTTTCAAGAAGAATTTATATAATTTTTCTTAGATTTTAGTTTGGTAAAAGTGGTAAAAAATTAGCTTTTAGATTCAAAGAATTAAAAAAAAAATCCTGGTTGTAATGCAACAGTATTTCAAGGTACCTAAAAAATTTAAAGTTTATAAAAAAAATGAAAAGTTATAAACTTTGATGAAATATTTTTATGAATTTTTCGTTCATATAAAGTTACAAAATATGACTTTAAACACATGTATAAGCATTACAATTGAAAAACTTTTAACTGCAAAGTATGATGACAAAGAATATAGTTTCACATTCAATTTTGAATTTCTTACTTCTGTATCTTTAATATTACAATTGTTACAGTTACAAAATATTTGCTTCTACATTGCCACATTAAACAGTATTTTTTAATTAAATTTTGGCAAATTCACATATGAATCAATTTTCGCTCTTATGTACCCTTTTCTCGCTTCAAACTGCAGACATTTTGAGCAGATTCGTCCACAAGTTCATAGCTCTTTTCGTTGCTTGTATATGGCAAGAAAGCTAGCAAAAGTCGATAACAAAGGCTGCTATACTACATGGATCAGATTCAGATGCTTTCTGTATTAAGTTTTACCTTAATATTAAAATGTGGAGGCATTTGATAGTTTTATAGCTTCTTGTTTATTTGCTGGATCTGGTTTGCTGACTTCTTTTTGCAAAGAGCACTGTAATTCTTTAGCGTTGTCACTGTCGACAGTAATCATTTCTGATGCACTAGATTTTTTTGCCCATTCTTGATTACACAACTATTCTCTGTAGTTCTTTACTGTTTCTTGCTTCTTTCTTCCCGAAAGAGCTGGTTGTAGCCATGTCAATATTATCTATAACTGTTTTCCTATTAGGTCATTGACGTTTAGAACCTTTTATTCCTCAACTGTCACTTTTTTTAATATAAGTCAGCAATATTAAACAAGCGTCTAGCTTTTCTAAGTCCTGTGAGGTTGAAATTATACTTATTTTAAAATGTTTTATTTTATATTTTAATTCGTTTTATAGTATATTAAATTTTATAACATTTAATAAATATTTGTTTTATATTTCAATTAAATTTGTTTTATATTTTAATAAAACTAAATTTTTAGCATGATAAACTTTTATTATTTGTGAAATTATTTTGCTAGAAACAAAGGGAATAGAAGCTTTTTATCATATATTTTTCTATTATGGGGAATAAAGTATTACATATTTCGTTCACAGAAAGATCCTTCAATGAAGCAATTTCGAGGTTATGTCTAATATAACAGTAGCACTAGATTCGTGAGTAATGTATTCAACTTCAATCAAATCACTAGATTTCCGAAAATTAGAACATTATAAAATTTTTCTTGTCTTTAACTCACTGTAAAGCGCACAAACACATACTAATAAACGAGTTACGTTAATCAGTTTCACAATAGATGGAGGGGGATGACAATTCAACCGAACTCTGCAAAGCTACTAATTTGAAACCAGCTGTGTTCTAGTCACCAGACGCATACAAATCTCCCCCTTATTTCAATAACAACAGCTCCGACGACCACTCAGTGCAATAGTAAAACGGTTTTTAACTATTGCACTGAGTGGTGAAGTAATAAATGAATAAAAAAATCAGCAGGTGAAAATCCTTAAAAAGTTGCAAAAAGGGAATTTTTATGAAACTTTAACGTCCTAGCGGCATCTCAAGCTATAATCCAATATTTTTTATATATTTTTATCTTATCTATACCAAAACGCAACTTTTCTGCAATACTCTAAATTAAAATTTAAAAAAATGATTTTTTTTTGTTCCATCCTGTTGTACAGTTGCAAATTTTTTTCTTTTTCGACATTTTCCTTCGGGTAACTAAATCATGCACGCTGAAAAGAATAACAGTTAGAATAGCAAACTTAATAACTTTTTTTTCATATTCTTTATGAACTATAAAAAAATGCAAAAGTCTGAAAGAACATTCTCAAAATAAGTTTCAAGTGAATTCTGAGATTCACATTAAGGACCCACTATCTTTTATTTTGTTGAAGAGAAGAAATGTTTGCAGTGCTCTCTATTTTTGTAGACTTTCTGAATTAAAGCGAAATAAATTTGCTTAAAAATAAATAAATATTTAAAGAGAAATGAAATAAAATAGGGAGCAATTTATTCTACTTCTTTGGGATCATAACAAATAACTGCTTACTGAGTTTGCCCTTAAATTTATTTTATGATAAAAAAAAATATTTGTTTTTCTTCCAGATAGTTTCATTTTTCTAAAGAATTTTTTTTACTGTATCATCATTGTAAATTTTAATAGGAGAAATATTTTTATTTACTTTATATTAAACAAAAATTATTTTTATAAATCTTCTATCAATTAATACAAGACTAATGGACGTTTTGATAATTTAAATATTTTTTAATAATGTGTAACAATTGTCCCCGGATAACAGTTTTTCTTGTAATTATAGCATAATTTCTATACTATCTAAAAATGAAAGGATTTTTTGGAGGGATACTACAGTACCAATATTAGAAACATAATCATCAAATAAGTTTATAATAAGTATTTCAAACAAGGTATGCAAGGAAATAAGTCTCCAGTAAGATTGAAAATCATTGAAGTTCACATTAATTCAATTTTGAGTATGAATATTGCAAACAAGAATAATAGATTTCATATAAAGTGTAATAGTAAAATGAGCCTTATAATATTTAAAATATCAAAGAAAAACTCTTTATTATTAGCTTTTGGAATTAATCTTACAATTTGTATAAAATTAGAAGGATAGACCTTATCATGCAGATAATTCTTCACCATATTACTGAGATTTCACTCTTCATTTAAATACAATCTGTCTTTTCTTATCACCCAATATATAGTTTTATGAACCTTTTTCATATCTGTCGAATAGCGTGCGTAACAAAATACAATATTCAGCATTAATAAAGTGAATATCACATGTATTACCAAAAGAGAGAACTTATATTTTAAATTGAAAGGAAAAATGCATCCATATTTCATCATAATCTCTATTTGAAATGGGTATTTAAAGACTGAATAAGGCAGTAAATTAATAAATAAAGGAGATTTATTTTTATTTATATATCTTTCTTAGACTCCACTGGACAGCCATTTTTCAATTCCTATTACTAGTTCACACTCCCCCTATATATATTTATATTTGTTCTAATGTTGTTGTTACAACTACAACAATTCTCCATTCGAGTTCAAATACATTTTTTTTTAACTTGTTGTGAATGATACTCAATGTTAATACAGTTTTTTTTTTCAAATATTAAACCATTAATTAAATTAAATTAATTTTAATTCTTCATTTAAAGTAAGCAGAGTTTTAGCAGTTTGTAATAAAAATTGAAATCAACAGGCAGTATCTTAATCAGTACAATGCTAAGATTTCAGTATTTTTCACGTGTAGAAAAGGAATGCAAGTTCAATTCTTGCAAAAAAACCTATCTTCTTTTTGATTCTTAATAATTTATTTTGATACTTGTTTAATGAAACGTAAACTAAAATAGAATTTTTCTTTGTTGACCTAAATAGGAATTGAATTATTTATTTTTACATTATTTGTTTTATGATTGCCTTATACTTTGCAAATTGTTCAAGAAATGGGTACTACATCCATAAAATAAGAGGTAAATGCTCTTCTGTATTATTTTCAGCATTATATTTTTTATAGAAGAGTTAAAGCTTAGTTTCGTTTTAATTATATTTAATCAATGATTTAAAACGAACAGATTATTTAAATTTAATTATTTGGAATTATTCAAATATCTCTTAAATTTTGAATAATTACTCATTTTAAAACATTCGCATTTATTTAGCTACTTTTAAACAAATTTTACAACCAATTAGGATTTTATCAAAAATTACCATATAATTTCTTACTTCAGAAAATAGTAATATCCATAAATGTCATTTAAAAAACCCGAGCTATTAAGTGAAAGATATTAGAATTAATTTTACCCCATTTGTAACGGTAATATATGCTAGTATGATTATCATTAGATATTTATTTTCAGTTTGAAAATAAATATCGAAAGTTTCAAACCCTTACTGATAAGTTCTAATGACTTTGCGTCCGACCTTCAACCTCAGATAGACGAAATCATTAGTTGAGGGGGTAAATGATTGAATTGAAAAACGAGTAAAAGATAAATAAAAGATTTATAGAGACATAAAACCAGGGTTTTTAACCTTTTGTTCAGTGGTTTCTTTTCCTTACTTCTATATTGATGCGCCGGCAAACGTTTTTATGTGAAAAGTATCCAGTTTTAAAAAACTATGATCCATGGCTGTCTCCTGTTATGTTCAAATATAGTCATCTGATAGTACGCATTTCACTCATAACCCTTAAGAAGCTTGGATGTAAGTGGGGATTTTAATATTTAATTGATAAAATAGCAATTACACTATCTCTGCTTATTCTGAATTCTTCTGAATACTTATTCTTTAATTCGCTGTTGATGGATTGGTTTCAAGCCATATTTATTCGAATAAGATTAAATTGTTATGGAAATAACAATGGAGATGATTATGAAAAGCACATTTGAGTTTCAGGAAAATGTCCCGTAATTTTGAATTCATTGTTCCAAATACAACGAAATCCAATATCTGATTTCAATTAGAACAGAGACAGCATGATAAAATCAATATACGGAATCCAATAAATTGTTTTAATTTAATAATAATTTTTCAGAATGGAAAAAAAAATCGTTTTGATTAAAAAATTCCACATACACATCTACATCAAATGCATGCCACATTGTATGTCACCTATGCTTGTTTAAGTAAATCTGATTTTTTTTGTTATAAATGTGATTCGACATGAAGTGTCGTTTGGAATAGTTTTTAAAATATTTAAACGATAACAATTGATTTGCTGGCTTCAACAGTTGTTGCAGACGATTTTAAACAGGGATAGTTTAATGATAACTTTCGTAACAATATTTCAATTGATTTATATTGTGAGGAAACTAATCGGACGAAATATATTTTAATTATTTACGCAGTTCTCATTGCTACATATTATGCTCAAACAAAATAAAATTTTAATTATCTGCTACTTTTTACTTCAGCTAATCCTATTATTCTTTATTTATTTTCATGGTTCTTGCAACAAAATATATTTTCAGATTGTGATAGGTATAAAAAATATATATGACTGACTCATTAATAGCATTTTTTTCTATTATTAATTAACTTAACATTTGCTCTTTGTTGTATTCATGAACTTAGAAAAAGTATTAAAGATCCATAACGCCATAATGCCATTAAACACGGAAGTGTTGAGTATTTTATTTTCTAATGCCACTTTATCTCTATTTCACTGCACTGTAATCCTATTTTTGTATTTATTCCATAAACAATAAACATGATTAACATCAATAAACATGAGCTTTCCTATTTACTCTGTATTGCTAAAAATGTAAACATGATCTTTCCCCCTTAGCTTTCATCCATGGAAGAAAATCATACACATATTTGATGAAACAATTGTAACAATTGAAATGTATTTGCAGCAATGGAAATTATTGTTGAAATGGTGAAAAAATATAATTGTAATAATGTATCAAAATTCAGAAATACAAAATTTTTGAAAAGACTGTTTTGTGGTTTTAGAGTGGTATAAAAAATTGCCATGATGCAATGATCATTTTAAAGACTATCAAGGGAAAACTACAAAATTGCTGAATTCCTTAGAGAGAAAAAAATCAGCTAAAAATTACAAAAAATTGAGCATTCTTCAAAGTATCTTTTGCTCTATTGTTTGCTGCATTTGTTCTTTAGGTCCAAAATTATGCTCTTTACTTTCAAAGTCCAACCGCCTGCACTTTTGATTAGCCGTTATAAAATCGTTGATAATTTTTAAAAGATTGAAGTTGATAAACAATTTTCCTGATTTTTAACGCATTTTTTTACAGAAAAAAACATTAAAATCATATTCTTAGGGCTCGAAATTTTGCAGATATTTTAAAGGTATTGCTTTCACTTTTATATTGTTTTCATTCTTATTCATTAAAAAAGCAGTAAATATTTATCTATAGCATTACAATAAGTAATTTAATTTAACTTAATAAAAATGTTGATAAGTAATTTAATTTAACTTAATAAAAAATGTTGATAAGTAATTTAATTTAACTTAATAAAAAATGTTGATAGACTTCGATTCAATCATAATTGATAAATGAAGTGTGAAATTACAACAAAAACAGCAATTGTAAGATTAAAAAAGAGCCTTTTAAAATGATTTTGAAGAAAAAAAATCGTCTGTAAATTTCTATTAATTCATTGAAAAAAAATAAAAGAATCTGAAAATTACTCAAATAGAATTTTAAATTAACTTTTGAGATTCTATTTAAGAATATATATTTAGCACTTAGAGATAAGCATTGTTTTATTTAGGAAAAAGAAAAATATATAATTCTATTTTACAGATTCTTACATTTAAAAGGAGAGAGTCTATTTATAAACGAAGCACGATAAACAGGCTAATGGAATCAACACATACCAGCAGATCTGAAATCAGATTATCCTTTCCTGTAAAAGGCGAAAGCAGTGTCTTGTTTTAAAAAAAATATTCCACGATTGCTTGGTTTCTGATTCTTAAAATCTGATTTGTTTACTATCCAAACAATTAAGGGCATTCTTTCTTCAATAAAAGTTTGTTTATTTATTATCATGTGAGAACATTATGTTGTTTTTTGTTGAAGGACTTAGACTCCTCAAAATGCGTAGATAAAAAATGGCGATATTTCATATTTAAACGTATTAGAAAATAATGCAGAACGTTGTCACATTTGCCGATTTCTATTCAACTAAATTTGCAACTCGCTTTCCGTATTATCCAGTCTCTGAATTCTTACGAATAGTCTAAATTAATATTCAAGTCTTTAACCATATTAAACTGGTTTGAACAATCATGAGACAATCAAATTACGCATGCGTCGATATTTAGAAAAATAATGTTTGTTTTTTTTAATCTCAAAATCGTTGAGTTCAAAAACTTTTTTTGCCAGCTATCAAAATTGAAAAGGAAAGTAAAAAAAAAAATTAAGTTTATATATAGAGAGAGAGAGGGATGGAGACTGATAGACAAGTCTCGTTATTGTTTCGAAATTATTGTAAACAGGTTAATGGACTGAAATTAATTAAGTCAAATAATGACTTAAAAATAATAATGTTCTTGCATGTTAACATGAAATTTGCGGTCGTAAATTTCCTTGTTTAAAATTATACTCTATATATATTATTTTTCTTCATTTGATGCTGGTGGTGAGTAATATAGCAGTTTGCGTCTTCTTTAAAGGTTAAAAAGGGTGTGAATAAACTGAAAATGAAATGAAAACTACTTTGTTTTCATTCCATAAATGTTTCCGTGGTAAATTAATGTGAGGAAGGAAGATAAGTGTTCTCATGTATTGCTTTTAGCCCTGCGGTTAAAAAACAAAGATCCAAAAATGCTCAAAAGCCTCTTGAACAGAAGTAGCGTGATCAATCATTTAGTGGTACAAAGTTCTTAGTAAGAGACAGCTTGAAGGCTTCTGAAATCAAATACAAAAAGAATCGATTTTCTTTCACTATGTACAAAATTCTTTACAAAAGACTTTCAAGATTAGTTTTTTTTTAAATATTTTTTTATTCTTTTACGAAACACTTAGGTCATATTTAAGCACTATCTTGACTTTCAGAACCTGTAATTACGTTGTAGACTTCAGAAAGTTTTATACTTTTTTTGAAAGTAAAAAAGGAAATAAATATCAGCTTCTGTCATTTATTAAATAAAATGACGTAAGAAGTTTTATATAATCTAGAAATGAAGAAATTTTTGGAAAGGTATAAAGTAAATTAAAGCTAAAATTTAAGTTTCCGCATGAAATGATTATTACATACGTAACTATATTTGCATTATTAGAGACATATTGATTGGATAAAAAAATTTCTTGAAAAAATCATTAAAATGCAAAGTGAGAAGCTAGAATTTAATTATCTTAATAACCTTAAAGTATATTGCTAATATTGCTTACTTTGTATTAAATTTTTTAAAAATCTATTGATTTTATGCATTAATTATTACTTTATATTTATTCACTATTATTATGTATTAAATATGATTGTGATAGGATGAGTAATTTAATTTCTTTTATTCTAAAATTATTCCCTGAATGCATTTATTTTTTTATATGAAAATGTGTTGAAATATGCTTAATATTTTAAACATAATTTATAAAGTTTTTTTATTTTGTATTAAACTTCAAAAAATGATACTGAGCTGCTATTATTAATAATCTTAAGGATATTTTTTATCATTTACTTAATAGTATTATTTTTCTACCATTTTTTTCAAATGAATTCTATTTAATATTCAACTCGTTTTATAGTCTATATTACCCTATATTAAGAATGGTTAATAAGTATAGAAATAAATTATATATCTTTGTATTTTTTTAAAACCTTGAAGCTTTTGTGGATTATGAATGCATTTATTCTTTTGCGGTGCTAGTTAGGAAAAGTCAAAACCATAGAAATCCATTGTTTCTCATTTGAACCAATTGTTCACCCATTTATAGACTCCATCATTCGTTTCTAACTACTGTCCTTTCAATAATTTCTTAAGTTTAATTACAGATTGTCATGCTCATAGAAATTTATTGGTCATATTTGATCTAGTTGCGTATCTATTTATTGACCTCATCGTTCGTTTTTATTAATTTGTTACATCTTGCTATATTTTATTCTCAACAAAAATATGGGTCTGGATTATAGCGGACCTAGATTATCCTACTTCAATTTCTGTAACTGTGCCTTCTTTGCATTGATGGTGAGTGGTTTAATATTGTTTGGAAAAGGATGGCGCTTTGATTTTAAAATTATTTATTACCTCTGCAGCATGAAAAAACAATGATTTCATTGATTTTTTCGGCTTTGACAACAAATCACAATACTGTTTTCCATTCAATATGTTCCATTCTACAGAAATTAAACAAGGAAAGTCTTTCTCGTTCTTAATTTTTGTAGAACAAATGTGGATAACTGTTTTGAGAAAGAGGTAGCTTTTACAGAGCACAGTGTTTTGGCCTGGGTTCGAAAAATGCTGCCAGTTTTCACATTGGCAACAATTGTTTAGAGAAAGTCATTTCCTTCATCGTTGCAGTATTACAACATTCTATGCTTCCTTATTAACTGACAACGCCTATTATTTTATTACCCACAAGTATTTAATACAAAGATTTGTTTTTCTTAAAGATAAATTTTAAAATATTTTTCTCTTATCTCCAATGAATCAATAAAATAAAACATTTATATCCTTTTAATATTTACTATTGCCGTTTTAATTACTCGTAAAATACTTTATACAGTGTCTTAGCATGATTGTGAGGCCAATTAATTTAGAATTTCCAATATGCTGTTAATAGCATTTAAGCATAAATAATGTGATTTAATAATACTAAACATATATCATGCAAAATAAAAATTCCATATGTTTATTTAAAGAAGTGTTCAGTAATAAAGAATGCAAAACAAAAATATCGAATTAAATTAAATATCGACTTGGTATATTAAATTAAATATCAACTCAAGAGGAGAAAGAATGAGTCTGCCAAAATAAATTTTTAAATTATTTCTTCTTCCTATTGAAAGACAATGGTTTTACTAATAACTATGGACATTCACTCGAAACCAAAAAGCGTGCACGGATGGACATTGAAATTTACTCAAGAAATACAAGACTAAATAAATTGTTGTAAATGTTTGAATGAGCAGTTTAAGATTCAATTACTTAAAAATACACATGGTAATAATCTTGATAAAAAAATTATCGTATTTTTCACATAAACCTGGATGAAAGATGATTGTATCACCACATATAATGAAATTAAATCTTTTTATATTTATCCTAAATTCTTTTATTTTTGTTGTTGGATGATCTTGCAGCTGAACAGTCATAAATAATATTTGTCTGTATAAATGTATTCTTTGAAGATCACCAGCTTTTCTGTTTTCAAAATTTTTGTTCGGAGATCTAATACATTTTATAATAGATCAAAATACTGTACATGAATTCTTATGACTCATTTAATACATTTTAATGATACATATTAAAATTCAAGGAAAAATAAATATTCTAAAGGAAATTAAAATTCTTCTTTTCAACAAGCAGACGATAATTTCCGAAATACTAGCAATAAAATTAGATAATAATTTCAGCTTTTCATTTTTTAAACACAATTTATGTCAAAAATTTATTAAAATAGATTTCACACAGGTAATAAATTTTAATCATACATATGTTTGAGAATGAAACCAAAGACGGAAGAATAAAAATTAATCTATTTTCCTTACGGAAAGACGAATTTTAATCTATTTTTCGACGGGATGCTTTTAACGGTAGCGACTAGATTTATTATAATTAAGACTGGTTTTTCGAAGTCAAGAGATTAAAACACTTACCAAAGTTCAATGTTCCTTTTTTTTTATTCCATGTCTCGCCCCGTTAAAATGCTTAATTAATTTCCTGTGGCGATTTCTTAATGCTATGCCCAGATGGTTGGATGCAGATAATAGGTTAACAGGTAAAGCGAATGTTAATTTATAGTTTAGTTAAAAGAGATATCACTTTTTAAAGAGAAAAGAGGTAAAATGGATTGGATTGATGCTGAAAAATTGCAATTTTTCTTGCTAAAGAATTAATTAAATTTTGAGTGTGAAAGCAGATTTCTTGATATTAATAATGCATTTTTCAATAACAAATATGTTTGCTAACTTTCCACAGAAATTGATTTTAAGAAAGTCAAACATTTATCACTTTTATTTGCTACCAGCAGTAGTTTGATTGACAATAGTATTGCTTTATAACAACTCCTAAATTATTTTCGTATTTTTTAAAAGATTATAATTTTGACGCAAAAGCATGGAAAGAAGGTTCCGAATGTATAACGTAACATAACACAGCATTTTTCTTCATTAATTCAGAATTGTTGCTTTCTCGTATACGTAATATAGAGGAAATAGAGTAATTATCAAAATGAAACTCGAGATTTTGATGAATCTTGGGAAATTCGTGAGTTCGAATTTTATATTTTTGGAAAATGTCTTTCTCTATGCCTGTGACAAAAATAATTCATACACGCTTTGTACTTGATGGTTTAAATTTGACATATTATATTTGCACTGAGTATTCTAATTTATATCCAATTTTGAATGAAGTCTATTCAGCTGAAGTCCATATCTATGACTGTTCGAATATAAGTCAAAACTATCATTACAAAACGAAGAGCGCTAGATAGATAAAATGAGGTTCCCACATTTAACACCTAGAGTGTAGACATCTGTCCATTTTTGAGCTTAAACAAATAAAGAGATAATTGTTTTTCAGTCTGTACTGTCAGAAATCTTGTTAAATCAAAAGCACAATGACTTAAATATATCAAATTAAGTAGGAGACTTTTTGACTACAATTGCAGTTTTGTGTCATTGTTTCATTCGATTGAGAAATACGTATCAATAATTCGAATTTTATTTTCAGATACACACAATCATTAATTAAATAATTAATCATACATCAGGAACTAATCGCCAACTAACTGGTCAATGATGACACAAAAGATTCAGTAAAAATGCTAAATTTAAGCCAACAGTTAATTTTTCATAACTATCGTATGCCAGTAGTATGCAAGCCGTTCTTCGACATGACAATAGGGTATGCGAAACAGCTTGATGTACACAATTCTTGATTGTGAAAAATCATTATTATGTTGTTTTTATAGCAAATTAATCAAGCAACATCAAGAAATTTAAATTTCGGATCTTGAAAGTTACCTTAAATTTAGAGCAACGTTAGGCGCGGTTACTAGAATTAAGAAACCTTTCTTTCAAAGCATAAAACAAAAAGTTTCAAGCTTTTTTTCAGGTTTTTAGTCACATTAAGATCCAAAACTGAGACAAGAAATTTGATTCAGTAGAGGAATAATTACATTAGTGCTAGTTTTCTATTATATGCTTTTTAAGGCATTTATAGAATGCAAGCTAGGTACTGTTATGCTAAAAAAAAGAACATTCTAAGCTAATAAAACTTAAGGTTCGTTTGATGTTGCATAAAAGGCATTAAAATAATTATAATACTTCTAATGAGCTTATAAGCATTATATTTTTACAGAAGTGAATATGTATTTATTTTCTAATAATTATGCATACAATTTCTTGTAATTATGTATGTACAAATAATTATATATATAAATATACATACAGTCCATTAATTATTCATGCAATTTTTTTCAATATCATTTCACGTAAATATGTATAATATTTTTAATAGTTATACATATTTAAAATAAAACAGTTAAGATGCAATTTTGCTGTTTTTGTAAGCGAAAAATTAGTAGCAGCATTAAATAATTCATTCTACATAGAATGTAATCAGTTTGGCGATGGCTTTCAAAAATTTTCTACTGGAAAATTCTACTTTTTAATAAGATTTCTAACCTTTTAATGCATTTCTGATAATAATATTAAGAAAATCATTCTGCTTATTTTTTTATAATTTAAAAAGATCAAAGCGTATTTTTCTAAATAAAATTCTATCTGTTATTAAATAAAATAAAATATTTATTCATTGAATCCCTTCTAATGCACAATAATACATCGGATCCATTTAATACATTTCAAAATCCATATTTAAAATATGGATTTAGAAATATATTAAAAAAACAGAGCAAATGTGAAATGAAAGGATCACGTTCATATAAAATTAAGCAATATAAAAGATTCTGTAGCAAAGAATAACTTAATCATGTTTGCCGATGAAAATGCAATTGAATATACTGGTAATATGAAAATTTCATGTAAAATTGACAATTTTTTTGTGAAAGTTTCTAAGAATTCAATAAATTAATAATTCTAAAAAGCGAATTCGGTACTTCCCAAGTGTTTGAGGTTACTGTCATTTCTCGTTGTGAAATCTTGATTTTAAAGAGTTCTTTGGTAGGTTGAGAAAGGGTCCTTTATTTACAGCGGCAGACGATTTCATATAGTAATCTCTACGAATGAAAATATTAGTGCACATTTATTATCGGTCCTATGGAGAATTTAGTCTGTGTAGATAAGAGTACGGCCCAACGAATGTGGAACAAAATAAATTTAAAATTATTTTCTTTGATAATAATTTTAAACTTATTTTGATATAAATTCAATTTATGTTGTCTTTTTTTGGTGAAATATTTGTGATATTTGTGTCCAAAAGGAGAATTTGGTGTTTCCCAAATATTTGGGATTCACTTTTTGATGTGAAAGCAATTATTCGATGTGAAATCTTGATTTTGGCGAGTTCTGTGGTAATTGGAAGAAAGGTCCTTTATCTCTGGGGACTTGAGACCTCCTATGGTAATCCCTACAAAGAGAAAAACTAGTGCGGATCTTTTCTATTTAATGGATAACTTAGTCAATCTGGACAAAAGCAGGGTCGAAGAAGCTGAACCAAATAGGTTTGCAGTTGTTATTTTGGTGAGTTGTGTTGCCTTGAAATATTTGTGATGCCTGATATAAAATAATTAAAGGGAAAATTAATTATTTGAAACATGCAACATTAAGAATTAAATTACTTACAAATCCTTCTTCAAGTATCTCGTTATAATTTTGTTTTCAATTTTGTGATTATTTTAAGTTGTTACACATACGCTGTAGGTATAATTATAAAACTTTAATTTTGAAAAAAAAAAGTTTAAAAACAATAATTTATTGACATTATTTCTTATTATCTTATCACTATTATATTATCATTATTAAAATTATTATCCTTATGTGTTTAATCTGTCTGTCTTGTGTTTGTAAAATATGTGTAATGTTGGAATAAATAATTAAAAGGGAAAATTAATGATTTGAAACATAAGATAATATGAATACATTTTGAAACATCATTCCTTACACTTTAATTATTTTGTAATGATTTTATCTTTAATTTTGAAGTTGATTTAAGTTGTTTCTCAAACACCATCTGCATAGTCATAACATTTCAAATTTTCAGAAAAAAGAAAGTTTACAAAACGATAGTGTGTGGCGGAGAAACGCAGACGATATTTGCAATTTTAAGATTTTTCTATTGTAAACTAATACATTACCTATTTATAGTGTAACAGCTAGGAATGCATTTCGGCAGACAAGCTGGCAGCAGTTTTATATTTAAAGAAACACATTAGGAAATCTTTTTGTGGAGGCGTGTCCTTAACCAGGGTATGTCAATGTTATCTATTTTTAATGCATTTCACGTCTACAAAGTATCCTACTTTCAATTTAACTATTTCCCAATAGATGCGGGGACTTTTTACACAACACCCCACTCATTTTAGGAACCAATCACCTTATCGAGGTTTCCTCAGATCACACATGTTAAAATCTTTTTCCGTTTAACAAACTGTAAAAGGTTTCAGCCTTTTCTTCAGTTTTAAGAACATTTATAGGCTCGTTTAAGGTTTTGCAAATGATTTAGATATTTTTTTCTTTCAGATAAACTTATAAAATAGCACTTATATATTTTTATGAGCAATATTTAGAAATAAATGTATTTATTATAGTTTAATTCATTCATTGAACAGAACTTTTAAAATTGATAATATTAGAACATCGAAAAAAATTTCCGTTATACCATAAGGCATTTAAGGTGAATCATATTTAATAAATTTACTAAATATTTTTTAACAGTTGGTATATATAGTTGGCAATACCTAGCGCTTCTCTTTATAAGCTGATTTTGTAGATCTAAAATTCACATGGAAGCATGATAATGTAGAGTGATATTTGAGCCTGTTTTTTGAAATTGGTTTCCGTTTATTAAACCTATGAGCCTTGATTGCCCGATATCGTCCCTTTTTACAAGAGTCTGACTCAGTTTAAAAGAACACTTGTCTGGAAATACCTTTCACCCCTTAAACTCATCTAACAGCCCCAAAGCGCCTGAATTAAACCTTTGTCAAACGGGGTGGTATCGGGCTTTCAAGGCTCATACAGAAATTAACTAATTGAATTTAAAAAAAAGAAAATATGTACCCTAAATAAATTATTTCATTGATGTTTATAAGCTAACATATAGTTTACATTGTTTGATAGGGTTGATTAAGAATCACACAAACAATTTACCTCAATTGATTAGTTTTGGTAAATATTTACTTCTTGGATCCCTAATACTCACAAAGAACGGATATTTTTAATTTCTAATAAAAATAGCTAAAATTTTGAACTAAATTTTAATTTTTTTCTCAAAAGCTTCGGCATAATCATTCACGAAAATAATTTTTACACCAGATTAAAACTATAAAATTAATTTTTCTGTAATATTAGCTTTATTTTAATTTTTTTTCTAAATTTATAAATTAAAAAAATTGAATGCTTCATATTTTTTAAAACATGTTTAATAATATTTTTAGTTGTTTTAGCAATTGTGTCTTTAATATGCAGAGTTTGTGACAACTATAAATATGCTATCCAGTGAATACTCGTTGATGTATTTAAAAACAAAATTTTAAAATAATTGATAATATTTTTAAACGCATTTTAATAAAATTTAATAATTCATAACTTTTTAATAAAATTTTTAAACTATTAATTTTTTACAAGACAGATTACAAATCCTTGAAACTGTATTTTGTTATGATGTGTTGGAGTAATACTTTTAAAAAAACATAGCGTGAAAGATTTCTAACATATTTTATATGAAGTAAAACTAAAGGCAAATTAAAGCCATATGAAATAGAGTTGCAAGGACTAAATTTATGCGTTGGGAAATCAAATTGTATTTTAACCGAAGAAACTATAATAGTTACGATGGGTTGTTGTCAATATAGCCTTTATTATTAATTTTGGAACCCACATATTTTATATTGTAATTCCGTGGAATGATATACCTGAAAAGTATAACGAGCTATATATTCTAGGATAGAACTTATAGTTGTTACAGAATAGTAATTTTTATGTATCATAAAGGCCAATTTTATATATATAAAAAAAGAAAACTATTCCTGTTTTAACCGAACATTAAAAAAACTGCAATATAAATTTGATACTCATCAAAATAATCATCCCCGATAAAACTTTAATTAATCTCATTTTCTGAATATTAAATATTATTGCACAAAGATGAACTACCTATTCTCTTATTATAAGCTACAGAAAAATAGAAGATATAATTATCATGAGTGAAACGATAAGACTCAACGTAGCAACTACAAAAAATTCATAACGTAAAATTATACTAAAATGAACAGAATAAGTGTTAGCTTTAATAAATGTGCTTTGCATAGACCGTAATGCAATTAGGATGGTAAAATCTATCTAGAACTTTATCTAATTATGAGAATTTACTTCGAGCAAAACTCCTCCAACTCTTCAACGAAAAAAGAGGAAGGAAACAGGGTTTTATTACTCTTGAACTTGCATGAAACAGTCTAATCCTCTAATTGGCACCATTAACTTTATCAGGGCATTGCTCGAGAAAGAAACAGAGGGTCCTGCAGTCGCCGGGGCCTTCCTGCGAAACGAGGTCATCGATTTGTTGGGGCCAGGAAAGAAAGAGAATGGTGGGTCAGCTGTTGGCGTGATACTTTTTCATTGATGAAAAGCCCAGTGAAGAGAAATCTAATAACTTGCCTTTCTCATTGGATTTGCTCTCGTGGCACTTGATGGCAGGAGAATGCTGTCATACATGGCCGAAGATGCTCTCCTATAAAGCTCTGGGCAGGAGATTTAAAGTGGAGATTATTTGTCTCCACGTAGTTAGAAGAAAAAGGAACAAAATGAATTTGTTTCCTTAGTTCTTGTAAAATCGCGTAACAGATGCGCGGTTATGCGAGATTTCATAGATTAAATTTGGTGTTATCTGTTTGTTGCTCTATGTATGGCTTTAGATAAAAATTGTGCATAGAATGCAGGCCAATGCCAATGCGTCCTATTTATAATACTGGTCATTTTTGTTGTTTTTAATTTGACTTTTAACGTTTTAAATTTAGATTTATATGAATAAGATTTTCGTTCGTTCCATTTTATGCACATTTATATAGTTTAAGTTCTGTTTTATCATTTATAAAGAAGGGGTTTGGCAGTGGATTATTCTTTCTTTTCGGGGCATTTCGTTGTAATCTATGTAGACACAAATATTCATCGGGAAAAAAAAAGAATAATTTTAATATTTTCATTGCTGGTTTATTATATAATCGAATAATTAATTTAATTTTGATTTCATAAGCATACCCTTCTGTAATACTAAGCATAAAAATCATTTAAAAGCTCAAAACCGTTTATAATAATGAATTAAAGATTCAGAGCCAAAAAATAAGCAAAAAAAAATCCATAGGATGAAAAAAATTGTCTTAGTTCACAAATAAATGTAAGTACTTTTTACAAATCTGTGTCTATTTTGTAAAAAAAATTGATTATTTTTAAATAAACATTATTTAAATTTTATTTGCAGCGGTTTGAAACTAGCTATAAACGATTTCATTCTTGTTTTTCTTTCTGAAATAAAATCGCAAGAAAACTGCTTATATTTGCTTCTCTCTCAAAGATTATAAAAACGATTGTTTTCTAATCATTCCATCAAATATATTTTCAATGCTGTTTTTTTTTTCTTCTAGGACAACTTGCTTCTTTATATTGCTTATTTTATAAATTCATTTTTTTGTGTACGTAATACAAATAAAAAACAATTTTATCCCTTTTTGTATTTTCTTTCTACATGATTTAATTGCTCTTTTTTATAAATGCATAGGAAGTGCTGAAAGATTGAACAAATATACCATTTTTGGTGATTAATTTTTTTTCCTCTGATTCATAACCGATTTTTTTAGAAATTTGTAAGATGAGCGCAATGTACCATAAAATGGTGACCGCTGTTTTAATAATTTAAGAGATGAAATTAAAGAAAACTGTACATAATATATAAACCCTGCGTGTGTATTTTTAACAAATTTTTCTTCCTTCTTTATCAAATGCAGTAAATAATTTAAATTTTGTGTTCGTATTTTTTTTCCTACAGATAAGTGGGATCCTGTATCTTTCTGCATTTAACACAGAGTAATATATCAACAGCTATCTAATTATTTAAACTTTATGGAATATTCATATTATGTCAAAGAAAAGCTCATAATCTTTTATCATTTTAAAATTACTCTTAAATTTAAATTTTGTATATGTGAATTACTGAATCTAGATATCTACAATATCCATCTAACAAATACATTATTAGAAACTTTTAATTATTTATAATATTTTCTACATAAAAACTGCTTCTATAGAAATAAAACTAAAATCAATGAAATAACTTCTTCTCGTTTTGGAAATTTAGAAGGTATAATTTCCGTTTTCTGAATCCGCTTTTTGAGATGGATTTGCGAATTTAAAATGATAGTGAGCAATCGTTTGTTTAAAGTGATATAATTTGGCTTCTACAACCAATAGAAATTTTGTATTTTGGAAAAAGGATTAATATCTCACCTAGATATTAAATTGTTCATAACCATTATTTTTAAATGAATTATATAATTTTAGAAGATTGATTTTCTTACAACCATACGACATTGGCATAAACAGTTTGATTAATATATGATTTGGAATTTCATTAACGTTAGCATATGGCAATGGCTTTTATGGGTGGACGATAATTGGAAATTTAAAATGAAAAAAGCTGCAGAACTTAAATTCCACTACAGTCTTAGATCTATTCAAACTATCTTTGGAAAATAATTACAGGTAATAGTTTTCTTAGTATTTCAATAATGGAAAAAATAAAAAATAAAAATAAAAATGCATATTTTGAGATAACTCTGTTTAATTCTGAATATTGATCATATGATTTAGAAATCCTTGGAGATCCTCCGAAACTTGCCAAAATCAAAATCAAGGTTATATTCCCCAACAGCATATATACCAACCCCATATACTTGGAGACTTGTTGGTTGAGCCGAATTTTGAGCCTGAAATCTTAAAATAAGGTACTGCCCATTAGGGCAATGGATAAGCAAAACGAAAAGAAATGCCAAAAGTTACTGTTCTTGAAAGAAAGGTAGAGTTAATTTATAGATGTATTTCTGAAACGTGCGTATTTTTTTCTTTGTTTTCTTAATGGGAAGATTATTTTTCTTCCCATTGCTTCTCACCAACATCAATCTCCCGAAGGAAAAGAAAAAATTGTCCTCCGAGAAAAATCCAGCTCCAGAAACATTTTCTCTTTAATTGATCATCGTCACGTCTACGGCGAAGATAATTTTCGTCTTTCTTACCCTTTGGTGACGACCGACTTCTAATCAAGAACAGAATCGACCCAAGACTTTTTCTGGTTACGGTCTCATACTTAGATCTGTTAGGGGAAACTAGAGCAAGATATCCATTAAAAACTTCTGGAGCATTAGTTTTTATTGATATTTTTTTAAATCGAATTTCAAATGAATTTTGATTTTTTCCTCACTATTTAATTTTATATTGCATATATTTTTAGAATATATTTTTATTCTTATTAGTATTATGTGAGCACATGATGTTCTTTTGGTTTGAGGATTTTCAAGTCTTAAAAAGCGTAGGCAACAAATTTGTGATTTTTCGATTTTGAGGCATCCTTTTTCGCTTTTAGGATATTAGAAAATGATCCAGGAGATTGTCACATTTGTTGATTCATCGCCAACTATATTTACAATATGATTTTCAAATTATTCAATCTCTGGATTCTTACGAATAATCGTAATTAATTTAAGTCATTAACCAATTTCAACTGCTTTCAGACAATTACGAGACTATCAGATTCATGCGTCGATATTTAGAAAAACGATTGTTTGTCCCATCTTGAGCTCGAAAACTTTGTATACCAGCTAGAAAAATTGAAAATAAAAGTTTATATATATATATATATATCAAAAAAATTTGAAAGCATCTCCAAACACTTAGCGATGTCATTTAGAGCAGTTATGTGAAGTTTATAAATGGGAATAAAAATGTTTCCAAGTGGTTACATGATGCCTTGTAGGATTAAGTATGTAAAAGTGTAATTTTTTTCCTACACATTGAGTGGTTATTTTTTTATATTGCAGATAAAATAGAATGCGTTTCAAATATTTTTTCCCTAAAATTATTACATATATTCATGTGATGAGGATTATGTCTTGTCCGTGTTTCCATAGAAGGGGGAGAGGCAGTAGCTTCTGAGGGTAAAGACACCTGAACCCCCAGAGGGCAGAATTCTGATTTTTAACGGAAATGGAAAGGGCTCACACATTCGCTTCCATAACCCCTTTTTACAAGGGAGCACATCCGTACTCCTCACAGACAGTACAACCATGTCCGAACAGGGGATATCTAGATCACTGAGAAGAGGCTTTACACTTATGCCAGGACGCCGGCATATTTCAGATCTAAATAAATAATTTTCTTTCTTGCCATTCTATGATAAGAGCATTATAATGATTTCTTAAAATTGATGTCTCAGTTACGGAACGGTGGAGCTTCTAAACATAGCAAAATTATGAGCTCTTTATCTTCTTTCCTTCCTCTTGAATTGAATTTTAATAGCTCTACAAATGTTCATAAAACTGATTAATACAACACGACAGTAATGAAGATATTATTAAAAAAAGTAGTATAATATACACAGATTTTTTTTGATAATACAATTTTTTTATGACGATTCAGATTCATTATCTCGTAAATCTTTGAGAAGGAATTGAAATATTTTCTTGGGAGCCTTAAATAGTATGAAATCAAGCCCCATGATAAATTTATTTACTCTTTTCTGAAAAAAGTCATTACATAATTGTATTTGATTATTCCCACACGACTTGCCGCAGTCATTTGGTGGCCACTGTATTTATGGATCACCAAATGTACTCATAATTAACACACATTACCCTCTTGAATGATAAAATCTTATGAGTTCTTTGGAAGGAAATACAATTAATGATTCTTCAACCCAGTAGGAGTAGAAATAAATTATTAGTTGTATTTATACGTCTAGTATAGTGATAATGATTTAGGACATCACAACTAAATTTGTAATTTCATCACCTTTTTTCTAAGAACATTATGAGCTCCACTGTTTTGATGAATTAACAGCAGCCTTATATAGTGAAGGTTCCAGCAAGATAGAAATTCTCAGTGTAGTTGTGGTGTAAGAAATTGTCTTGGCGAAATTTCAATGAAAGATGTCTTATATGTATAAGTAATGAAAATAATTCAACTATTGTATGTATTTTTGTAATAGCTACATTGAGGTCGGATTTATCAGACGCGACAAAGCAGTTTAGTATAAAAGTTCAAAATTTTTGAAGAATTATTTAAAAGAAATTAATTTGTGTAATGCCGCTTCGTTTGTCTAATCGGTAATTATTCAATGCGGCTGATTTTATTATTTGTCAACATTAATACATTTTTTCATCGAAAAATTCAAAAGGAAAGAAATAATTTCTACCAAAATGTTCTAAAAAATTTGATATTGCCATTGAATATAACGATTATGTATCCATATTTCCGAAAGTAGTTAAAACCTAGTGAGAATTATGAATAAAAAAAACAAGCATCCGAAGTTAAATTTAATATGCAAAACTGGTATCAAAACCACATTTATTTATTTATTTATCAACTGTCGTACTAAGATAAACAAAATGTATTCAAAACATGAAATCTACTATCGCACATTTCGAGTTATAATGTGAGAACACGGTTATTTTTTAAATCATTGCTTGTTTTAATTAATTGAAATCATTAACCTGTTTAAACCGTTTTCGAACAATCACGAGCCTTCTCTATCCCTCTCTCTCTCTGTATATATATATATATATATATATATATATATAATTTTTTTAAACTTTAATTTTCAATTTTTCTAGCGAGCAAAGCTTTGGAGCTCGACCGATTTTGAGATTGGGGAAAAAAATAACCATCGCTTTTCTAAATATCTATACGTGCGTAATCTGATAGTGTCGTGATTGATTCAAGCCTTTTCAAACTGGAGAAGGACTTAAATTAATTAAAACAATTAGAATTGAGAAAATGAATTATTTGGAAATCAAACTGTAACTTAATTAGCGAAAAATTACAAGTTGGTTGAGTACGAAAACTTCAAAACCTCAACCATCAAAAACCTCAAAACAAAACATCTTGTTCTCACAAGATCAAAAAAAGAATGCTGTGACTGGCAGTTATAACTCAAAAAAATTGGCAGTAAATTTTAATTTAGAACAATACTTTTTTTCCGATTATCAGGGCAAATGTATTATACCTCATATTTGGACTATTATGGTGAATATTTGTTTTTACTTATTTTAAAAAGAAGATAGTATGTTTTTATTAGTTGTGTCCCAAAGACTGAGCAGTTCTACTTTATTTCACTTTTTTCCCTTTTTCTTCTAAAAAAGCAAGAACCATAGTTTGAGAAAAAAAATCTCAATAATAAATATTTCTTTCACTATTTTTTACAACTTTCATTACTGGAGTATGGAAATTTACACTAACAAAAAACATGAAAGAGATGAAAGAATTGTCTGTCCCTATTTAATAGTATTGACATTTTTTCTCAATATTTTTTCTGAGTGACATCCTTTATTTTATACATTTTTAAAGTTTTTTTAATACTTGAAAAAGCAGCAAGCGATAGTATAATAAAAAGAATAATAGACAATCGAACCTTTTACTAGAAACTCGAAAGAAGAGTCATAATCCTCAACAATATGTGTGTATCCAAACTAATGTTTATGAGAAACATTCGTTTCAATGAATAATTCAAACACTAGCACCCAGAGAGAAGGGAAGTGCGCTTTTATTCATGCTGGATAAAAAGGACGCTTTCAAATGAAACCACATTCATGCGAGACAGCAGAAATGGATTTTTTTTAAGGGAGATGGTTATTTTCTACACATTATTTTCGAATACTATACATAATTAAGAATGTTATTTGCATGTAAATTTCGACTCTTTATGTGTATTGAGAATAACTGGATACTTTTTATGGTCGTGCGATTTACATTATTCAGAGTACTTAAAATATATATGAGAAAAATTGAAAAAACAAAAAACAGCTTTCTAAAAAGAATTCATCGTTGCGTTTAGCGTGAAAAGTGGAAATGTTTGAATAAATGCGATTAAAAGCGTTTTATAATGTAAACGGGAATCAAGAGATAAGATGTGTTCGGAGCCCTGCTACGTGTAATGTACTTGGCGAAATGTAACAAAATTTGATCCCCATACACATTAAAGCATGCTGTTTCGATTTACTTAGGGAAAAAAATACTACCAACAAACACCGATAGGGAAATTTCTAGAGCTGTAGTTTTCTAGATTGAAAACTTCATTTTGTAATTTGTATATATGCGTATTTTGCGACACTCTATTCATTGCAAAATGAAAGGTTGCTGGAATTTAAGTCATTCTGTAAGAATTCACTCGTAGATGACGTTGACTAATAAATGACGGTCACATAGAAACCGTGCTTTATTAGTCAAGCTGTTTTATCATCAAGATGAAAATGCCAATGTTGCTCTTCGTGGTTAAAACCCTTACTTAGAGTACCAATGACAATAAATAACTTCCGAAGACTGGTTGAAATATTTCAAATCACAGGAATTCTCGGCATGCAACCAGGTCAAGCATGGTTTCTAAAAATGAGGCTACTTGAAAGCTTGGGAGAAGTTGTTCCTGTTTCTGAAATTTCTACTTTAAAACGTCGAATAACGTTACATGTCAGAAGAATACATCCCAATATGCTGCGAGAAACGTTGTAAACCATGTGTACCTCCTTCAATTATTTACTGGAATATCAGGCTGGTGGTCACCTTCAGACAAATTTGTAAGCCGCTCTAATAAACGCTTTTATTGATGGTGGGTTGTTATTTATGGTTTCGATTGGCAGCTATTTATTCTTTTTTCTACCATTTTGCGCTTGCAGAGCCAGGATTTTCTCTACCGGCGTTTCTTGGCACCAATTTTTTTTTCTCTAATAAATCACTACCGAATGTACATTATATTTATCCAGTACATTATAAGCTATATTGTTAGGAAATAATAATATTATATATGAAATTGTAACATAAGATACTAGTTAATTGCCAGAAATATGAAATCTTTAAAGAATTGGTATAACACACACACACACACACATATATATATACAGTTTAACATGTAAATATTAGCATTTAAACTAACTTCTAAAGGGATGAAGAAATGAAATACATGAAAATAAAACTGTTTTTATAAGCACAAATTTATTTGAATTTTTTTTTCAAAATTAGAATATCAGTTTCCACAAAATTGAAATCAAGTGCTTCTCAAGTGTTAAATGTACTGAATAAGAAATTGGATTTTATATCGCATTTTTAATATGATTTTAATTTTAAATTTTTTAAAAAGTATTTTATTTATCACAATTTTTTTAAAGTGTACTTTTTTAAAATTTTAATAAAATGCGTTTTATAATAGTTTTTACTTTTTAACGATATTGCTTGCACTTTTTGTAATTTGAAATTTTTTTAACAAAGCATAATATACAACATGAACATTTATTTTCCTAAAGAAGTGAGATATGCAGGAATAGTTTTTTGGAAAGAAATTTTATTATGTTACAAGAAACACAACTGCAGAAAAAAAAGTAAAAAATCTTCACTACTCAAACAGGGAATAACTAATTAATCGATTAATAGAGAAATTTTTTTTTGTGATTCGATATTTTCGGAGTAAAAAACCATAAATTATTCTTCTGAGAAGACATAATTATTGAATTTTTTTCCCAAAACTTGCATGATAAGGAAAAATAGATTCAATATATATAATTAATTAATTTTTTATTTTAATATACAATAAATAAAAATTAAAAAATTGCTGAAACTCCTGTTACAAGAAAATTTAAAGATTGTATGTCATTTTGATCATAAATAGACTGCTAAAAATACATCAAATATAGAAATGGGATTTTAACCCCTTATTGTAATTTAAATATTGTAATTTATTATTTCATACAATTCAAATGAAAAGAGATTTGTGGGAATGCAAAGAAATATAGAAAGAAAAAATAACTGCTTTTGAGAAAAAGACAAAACTTTTAAACGGAGTAAATTCCTTATTTCATGACCCTAAAATTTTATATTATATATATATATATATAGATATAGATATAGATATATATATAGATATATATATATAGATAGATAGATAGATACATAGATATATAGATAGATAGATAGATATATAGATATATATAGATATAGATAGATAGATAGATATATACATCGGTATGAATATTCCCAAATCCTTTGACCCTAGGTGATGGGCACCTTGTAATTGCAGATGTGATGCTTCCGACTTAGTGGTTAGATATGCCAACCCGGTGGATACGCAAAAGGTGTGGGATCCGACTCCTTCCATCGATGACAGGAGAGTTGTACCCTTCGTACTGGCAGAGTTGTACCGTGACCGGCTATGGTCCTTAGAACTCAACCACAATTTTCCCCAGTATTGCTGTAGAGGTGGTCTGTCATTCAGTATTTATTTCCGAATCTATTCGAGTGGGGCGAAGAGTCAGTAATATGGCTTTCCAGATCCCTCATGCAGTTCATACAAAAATATAAAAAATTTAGCGATAAAAAACTGCATAACCATGGTATGGTTTCTTGCTACCTCTTGGTAGAAAAAGTGTTAAGCAATATTTTTTCCATTTAATTTTTTCAGTTATAAAATATCTACAGTTTCCTATCGTTAATTGAATTTTCATTCAGGTAAGTACAATTTCGTTTTCCTTATTTAACTTCGCATTATTTATTAAATAAATTTTTAACCCAATTTACTATTACATAATTTATTACAATTTATTATTATTAACTACTTTTAATCCCACCTTTTTTCATATATTTACAGGTAAGGTGGCTCATTCAATATCAAATTTTAATAATCGATCAATCCTTTTATTATACTAAAATTTTGAAGATAAAAAAATATTACCTCGTATTTGGAAATAAACAGAAGCTCAATTTTTCAGAACATCATTACATCAAGAAGTTAGAAGGTGGCAATAAATTCCTATTTACTCTTCAAGTACTTCCAAAACTCTAGGTCACGGACCCCTTCTTGTGTAGGTATTTAAATTTTGATTGGGTTGAGACAAGGTCTTGAATGCATACCCAATTGTCCCCAATTTTTTAAAAAATATATACGATGTGAGCTAAACATTTGTAGCGGATTGGATTGAGCGAGAATCGATCCTGCGACGTTAGGGTTCGTAGTCGCATAGTATAAGGATTTGACAAAAAATGATCACTGCTGTCTAGTAGCTATTACTGGCTTATTAAGATACTATTATACATTTTTGTCAAGTTTCATAACAGCAGAAAAAGAAAATATACAAGGAGAAAATAAGGAACTACTGTCAGCTCTAATTCTATTCATCCAATAAAAATCCTTTTTCACTTAATGTTTACATTTGAATTAGTTTCATTACCATATTTGTGAGCATTTGTAACATTTAACGATAAAAGTTTTTTTCCTAACAAGTTTCTATTTTAACCCACACAAAATCTGCTATTCGTCTCAGATTCATTTCACCAAAAATTAAGTGGGTCTCAAAGTTTAAAAGTGTCTAGTCTAGACATAATATCCTAAGTATTTTAATCACGCACACTATTCATCTTTCCTGAAATGTTTCTCATCTCTCTTGTCTCAAAGCTCAGACTCTGTCTTAAAACCTCGATACTTTCAAAGAATTATAATAATTTATTTTTATGAATGCTTGAGGTTACGGATTCTTAATATCTAAAGGATATCAGTTATCAAAAAGGGCACTTAATGAGGGAATTATTCACAGAATTTCAATAATATTTCCATTTATAATATTTCAGAAGTTTCAGGATAATATAACCAACATGCTTTCCATTATTTACTCTCTCTTTTAACCAGATGAGTCATTGGGGGAGACTTTCGGGCTTTTTACTTTCTCTTCAAACACATTCAATTCTAATTAAATTCAAAGCTTTCAAATTATTTTGTTCATGTGAGAAAATTTCATATGCAACGAAAATATTAATATTAAAGAAAAAACCAGTACTAAAAATTTCGGAATTAAAAATTATAGACTTAAAATAAAAACTTTGGAATTCATTTTTCTGCTACGTTCGAAGCTTAATTTTTCTCTAAACATCCCAAAAGCTGTTGTTAAATTTCCCTTTTTAGAACAAAATTGTCTTTCTCAAAGGATTCAACAGGTAGGCAAATTATCATTCTTAACCAAAAGAGTGTTAGATATATACATTTTTTCCTACTGATAAAAAAAAACCTTTTGCAAGCGAATTCTTTCTGGAATTTTCGGTCTCACTCAGAAAATATATTCTCAACTTTTTTTTAATATACAAGCATGATTTAGGTTCACAACAAAAGACATCTGAAATTTCTGCCAAGATTATTTTAACTTTGGAATTTTTTTAATATTTTATTATTATTTATTGAAAAATTTCCGAAACATTTCATTTCCTTAGGAAAATATCTTTACAACTTACATTCTTACAAATATTATAAATAGAATGGATCTCTGAATTCCGTATACAAGCATAGAGGCATGAGAGGAACATTGACTGGAGCTCACAGGATTGTATTGATCACCCAGGTAGTGGATAGGTAGCGCTGTGCATAACCTTCCATTATCAATCAGCATATATGAATATGTCACTGCGAATGCCAGATGAATGTAGTTAACAAGAATTGTTTCATGAAATCTGGGCTGCCCGATATTAAATCCGTGTACAGTCACCTAGAAATGGATGTGGCGGACTAAAGTTGTATTGCTACCCAATTTTTCTGTTTTAGTAAGTTTAAAATGTAATCAAAATCGAGGCTACTGCTAATCAAGATTGGAATATAATGAAGTTTCCAAGATGCCATCTAAAAAACATCCTCCAAAACGAAATTATAGCAAGATGGCCGAAGGAAAAGAAAGGAAAACAGGTCGGTCCACATTCAACAAAATACCGAAGATTTCCTTTCACGCTGTCAACTGGAACAGAACCGATGACCTTTTCTTCACTAGAATGACCATTGCTAACATACCGTCAATCTGGCTAGCTCTTTTTATTGTAGCTGTGGGTAGGTAGGATACCCAAATCACGATGCCATCGAATTCTCACTGACTCTCTCACGGCACATGAGAAAGCCAGACACAAGTCCCGAGGAGGAATGGTACAATACAGTAGCATCGAATACCCTTTCACGCAGCAAGATCTACTCCATTGTTAATCATATTCATAAAAACCAAGACCTCTTCAAGACTACACAATAACTGAGACCAAAATGACACTTATTGAAATCAATTAAATTATTCACTCAAAAGTGTTGTTCTCACGAAGGAAATCAAAACACAGTACCCAGATGGACTATTATAATTCTATATTTTTCTGTTTTTCTTTTCCCCCCTTTCGTCTTGCGCCCATCCAATTGATTAGATAACTTAGTGTTATAGGTACTGGGCCACAGGATGACATTTTGTTATGTACCAGGCTGATATTTATACTCAGTTACTCCTGACATTTTTACTTGTGTTTTTGTATTAAATACAGCCTGTAGTCAATGCTTTTTCACTGGAATAAAACCAGGAATTCAATTGTTCCAGGCATTCTTGGTTTCCTAAGGTGACACAAATGTAAGTTCGTTGAAAGTCTCATTTACGGGTGCGCAAATGCTAGAACCGATTCAGCACGCAACCAGAAATTACGATCTTCTGAAAACATATGGATTATTACCCGTTGGAAGACTTTATTTCGACAGTGATTGACGAACCAAAAATAAGAGAAATCTGAATGCTTATTTAGATTTTAAAACTCTTTTTAAGTTTATGAGCTTAATATTTGTTCTTATTTTAGTGTTATTACAAATATATCACAGTGTTATTGCGATATATATAATTATCAGAGTGTTTTGTTATTGCAAAAAATATAATTGAAATTATCTAAAATTTTCCCAACATAACAAAAATATTTTTATCTAATAATCACTACGTTGAATATTAGCATTTCGCAGAGTAAGAAGTAACAAAATATAGCCAATATCTTATTTTTCCATCTACACACATAATATGTATTGATATTCATTTTGGAAAATCTATATTTTCAAAAGAATTTTTGAATGAAGAATAGTTTTAAGTCTTGGAAACTATAACATGAAAACAATTCCGATAAATAATCTTAGGAAGTATTAGCATTAAAAGCACAAAATGTATATAATTAGTCTTATGCATGCATTTAACACAGAATTCTTTTTAAAAATATTTTTTCAATATCATTTATGATTCTTATATATATATATAAAATTTCTGTGATATCTTTTGAAATTCTTTTGCATTCTAGAAGAATGAAAGACAGTGCCATAAAAAAGAACAATAACACTAGATCCTTTTGAACTCTACCAAAAACAGGAAAGGGAGATCATAATCCACAACATTACGTGCTATATTAAGACTAATGCTTATGAGGAAGATATGCCTCCATGAATAATTCAAATGCTAGTTTTCAGCGCGCAAAAGAGAACTTCTTTTTATTCTCACAAGAATGAAAGAAGTTGCTTTGAACTGGAACTACATTCATGCGAGAAAACAGAAATGGGAATAATAGCGAAGTTCTCTATCTGCGAAAGAACGCTGTTTTAAGTTTCTTTTGGTCATTTGTTATTCATAAATAAGATTCTTATTTGCATTCAAATAAATCTGAAATCAGATTGTATATTAAGTGGGAATCTACTTAAACAAAATCTAAAAATATTTAGATTTGAAATAAGAATATTGCTTCCTTTTTATTCAAATTCAGATATAGTTTTATTATGGAGTAGATGAGGGTTAATTTTTAATTATTTTCAAATAGTACGTTGGAGTTTGTGTTGCCTTGCTGGTGCTAGATAACAAATGCTAGAACAAAGATGAATTCTCGCTAGCAATTGATTTTAAAATTTTCGATTTGCAACGAGAATTATTTGAGATTTAGCTTATTCCCAAGTAACAATAGAAAAATTTCATTTCCATCTAGTGATAATTTGATATCTTCGGTTTATTTAAATTACTTTTAATATTGTTACAAAAATAAAAATTCGTCCTCATACAAATTTTCTTAAAGTAAATGGGTTCAATGTGGTGGGTGTAGGGTGACGCAGTCAACGGGCCTAAATAACAAATGACGAAGTTTATTAATACGAAGGCATGTAGACGAAACACAGTTGAGACATACTCAAGAAACACGCCGTAGCATTTGCAGCAAAAGCAGTCCACAATCTCAAGTAAGCATCAATAGCTGCACACAAAGCTGCCAGACAGAGCAGAGAGTACACGTCCCTCCAAACGTCTGATATTTTTCACTCTCGCCTAGCTTTAGCTATACTAAACAGCCAACTTACTACTATACGACTGGCTACTCAACATAGATTCGATTCTGATTCAATACCGACTCTAAAATTTCTGTAACGGCTCACTTTTCAATCAACTAATCTCATGAGCTTCCTTGGAGCGATAAACCTAATTCGTCGCTGACTAAAATCACTATACGACTAAATATAAATTCTACCTACAGTCCGGTCTGTCCATATATATCTCAAATATCTAGTAATTTAAAATAGAGATTTAAAATACTTTATGTTTAATCAGCACCTTTAATTAAATCAAGTAGCATTATGAACACAAGACATGTTCAAAAGAAACGCCATTTACCATATCATTTTTTGATTTCTCAAATCAACAAAATTGGAATATTTAAAAAGGTCATATTTTTTCATAGTCCCTAGAAATCTATACTTATAATAAAGCTCAATGTGTGTGTGTGTGTGTGTGCGTGTGTGTGCGTGTGTGTGTGTGTTGGCGCTCTACAGGCCAGGCTGTTGAACCGACAGCTACAAAATTTAGTACATGTATACCTTAGAGGTCGGGAATGTGCACCTCGGAGCCCTTTTTTCGAATTTTTGATTAGAATTTGAATTAATTAAAATTTAAGCGAAATTTCGACGTTTTTCCGCTACAACTTCCGAAAATATTATTGCATAAACATGATTTTAGCATCAATTTAAAGATTAAAAAATTAGCTTTCTAATGGTATCAGTTTTTTAAATTTCAAACGTAAGCTTCTATTTTTAACGAATTTTTAAAGAAATATTTTAACCATGTTTTTATCAAGTGACTGGATAAAATAAAAGAATGCCGGCAGTTCGAATAAAAAAAATTATCATTCGCAAAATAAATCTAAAGAAATGATACTTTTAACACGTGACTGGATAAAATAAAATATGATATTTTCTAAAAAAATAAATGCAAAGCAAAGGTTTCTTTAATCGTTTGCAGTATCTAAATCATTAACTCAATAAATCTTCTTTATTTACGGTAAACTTGATTTAATTTAGACAGGATATGCATTAAAATTTCAATTTAATGACATACTTCTATAATCGTTTGCAATATCTGTATCATTAATTCAATAATTTGTTTCCCTTTTTCGCTTTTTTTAAAAAAAACTTATTTAATATTTTGGTAACATCATTGAAAAAAATATTTTTAATATTCTGGAAGCATAACCGATGATTAAAACTGACTGATTTATAAAATTAAAGAATATTATTAGGAGAACGTGTTCTTTTAGAACTTTCAATCCATCATCTTAAAGAAAATATTAATTTCTGGCCAATCAATGCCCGGAGTTACTTCAAGGCTAATGAATATGTAATTTAATCGAAAATTTTAGAACCCATTACTCATGGCGAACCAGCTGGTCGCCAAAGGCAGCTAGTAAATAATAAAGTTAAGAAAAATAAGTATAAAAAAATCACGTTTTTTTTTTAATGTTTTAAATCAAACCAGCGGGTGACCGAACTCCCCTCGGAGAAAACAGGTATCGAAGCTAACTCGAAGATTTAAATTTTCAATTGTGATTTATCAAAACAATACATGCCATAAGAAAATTTGTGAAACCATTGGTGAAAAGATAACCGGTTAAACCTCGGCTTTTCAGCGTCCACCAGCGATGTCATGTCTTGATGTTCCATTGGAAATCCCCATCTGCACTGGTCTCTTCCATGTTTGCTGGAGCACTTGGGTTCATATCACCACACGGGTTATGGATCATCCATTTCGAGATCAGTTCCTTGAGTTCCGGATCATCTTCTGGAAACTTTATTAGTTCGCCATATTGGCTATAGATGGCAACACGTTACCGCTTGAAACCTATTAGCCATTATGGCGAACTAATAAAGTTTGAAAATATCCTATCTGTAACTCCAAACTGCTCGGCCGTAGCGCTTCAAAACCGGCACCAATCGATTCCTCGTGGCCAAAAACCCCAGACCCCCAAATTTACCGGAGTTTATTAATTCTGGGGCGATTTTCGACTTGGCAACCATTCCTCGTATTATAGTATAAGATATAAATTCAGTTTATAAAGAAGTACGCTAAAACAAAGTTATCCATGATTTTTGCCCCTCAGTTAAAAATTTAAACAATATAATTGGAGAAGAGTTCATAGTTGTATTTTCGAAACTGTCAAGTAATATTTTATGCTTCTTGATTTTTTCTGAAAGCATAACAATACTTTTTGCGAAAATATATTGAGAGCAATTTATTGAATTATAAATCCTACTTTACTCAAGGTATATCACGGCGCAATAAAAAATGCTCATGTTTAAAAAATTGTCATCACTATTGAAGAAACATCTTAAATACGAATAGAATATTTTAAAGAAAATTTACGACAAGTATAATCCATTTTTGAGTATTTACTCTCTGAATAGTACTAACCGGACATAGATATATATTTTGGAGTTATTATAAATTTCATTTCTATTACTTATTTACCGAGTTATATGTTTCTAATGGGACTTGTCATAGATCAGATCGCTGGTGAAGTCAGCGATTTTGAGGCAGGGACTCTTCTTTCTGTAGCACCATCTTGGGACAAGAGTAATTATAAGTTACTCACGCGCAACAACTTTTTTTATGGGGTAGACTTCATTCATGCATACTTTATTGACTCATTCACAGGTCGTAATTTAGACCTAAATCAAAGAACAATCATCTATGAGCCCCAGATGTATTGTCTCAACATGGAAGTCTTTGAAACCCCTACAGATTTATATGTGCGCAAGCCACCATATACACGGTGGGTCTTAAGCTGGAGGGGCTCAAATGCACAACCCAAGGAATGCGAATACAACGCCCTACCGACCAGGCTATTCCGGCTCGTTTACAAAGCTCTTCCTTTATGCTGTTTGAATATATACACTGGATTAAAATCAGGTTATGGTAATGAACACAATAAATTATTAATCGTATATGTGTTTGACAATTTCTTGACTTACAATATTATTCAAAATTGAATCAGAATAATTTTTTCTGTTTCTTTTAAGCGTGCTTCTTTTTCATCGGAAACTATTAGATTCATGTTCAAAAAACATATTCTTAGTTTATTACAAAGAAATCACGAATCACAACGGCAAGAAATATAATTAAGTTGCTAGAAAATTAAAGAATCGAGCAGCTTAGATAAGGAGTACAACACAATTTAATGAAATGCAGATTACAATAACATATAAATACAGCTAGATTACTAAAAAGATATGAAGTATGCCTACCACCAATTGTTAAGATCTTTGAAACTCACAAGTTTAATCTCAGCACTGCTTTCTATTAAGATGATCTTATATGATACGATGCATATGGGATTTAACGTAGTTAATCAGTCTAATGGATTGTTGCATAGTTTCATTCCATTAACATAGTGTTTACTATTTTATCTAACGATTCTTTAAAAAAATGCAGATATAGAGGCTTCAAATAAGACCACCTTTCGAGCTTGATAATCCTATGTTCTTTCACGAAGTTGATTTTCAAAACTGGGTTTTTTTAAAATCTAATTTTTAGTCTAGTTATATTAAGATACTGATCTAAAACAAAGAAAGACTATTTTGAAATAGAGAGTATAATTGTGGGCCATGAAAGAACAGCATTGAAGATGTCACCTCTTCTCTAAAATTTTGTAACAAAGCAGCAAATATCTGCTTGATTCAAGACCGAGTTTAATATTCATCGATCTTACATAGACAACAGATCAACTATTAAAGTGGGTTTGAAACCCACCACACAATTCATTGCCTTTAGATCATTAAATAATGACTCTAAACTAAATCTTTGGCACAAATGAATTAATTTAAAAGTCCATGAAAACGTATTTCTAATACCGATCGTGTCAGGATTAGTGATGAGCACATTTTGTAGGGAGGATAGGGAGAATTATAAGCAATTATTTCGCTTCACAATTCTTCTGATAATCTGAATTCTTCCTATCGCTAAATATACTCATTTCTTAATTTCATCTGCTCTCTCATACCTTTTTGTTGAAAACAATTCCCTCTAAAGCATGCAGAAACTACAGAAGATATCGGAATCTGAAAATGAACATTGTTTCTAAATGGCAGGGATTTTCATACGAATTTATTTTTTAATATTCTGATGAATTTTTTCCAACTCATTCAGTGCCACGTAGCGCCACTCTCTATTTCTGGGAAGATAATGAAAGTTTAATTAATTATTAACTAGGAATAACTCCACAAAAATATTAAAATAATGCATTTTTGTCGCTAATATTTAAATGAATATATAATGAATATGTATGCTAATATTAAATGAATATGTAATCTTCTGTGCTGTATAAAGTAAGAGAAATTTCAAATACGAAATTCCGTCTTCGGAAATGTGAAGGAATTCAAATTAAATAAAATTGATTCAGTATATACTTCATTTACATATGAATCGTTTCATAATAGTTATACCTTAAAGGTAAGTTGCTTATTAATAATTCTTAAGTTTTTTTAGAGTTTAAAATTTTTGTATTTGTTCTGGAACTGCAATAATATTACTATCGCATATTTTAAAGAAATCTTATTTGGTGTGATTTAAGTTATTTAGCAGTTTTAAAAATAATATCAGAATCCTTAAGTGAACTAAAAAATGATCGAAAATTAGTTCAGAACATCTTACATAACAGTATCTATAAATACAGCTTATAGTAAAAAGGAAAATCATTATGTTTATAAATTTTTATAAGCTATTGAAAAATGTCAACAAGAAGATAATACTATTTTATCTTGGAAAACTATTCTCATTTAAGAAAACATTATGGCGCTTTTTATGATTTCTCTCACATCTATGCAAGGCTGTAGGAATATCCCCATTTTTTTTGAATTTTTATCCCTAAAATATTACCCCTCTTTCCCTACATTACTCTGCGATGCAAAAGTAGAAAGCATTTTGTTTGAAAAAGATAACTTCTTCAGTTCTGGTCCGCTAGCAAAGCGGAAAAAGTCAAATTTATATAAAACCTTGGAAAGGACATTTTAAAAAGACATACTCGATATTTCAAAGCCCCTTTCGTTACGATCAAAGAAAAAACGGGAATAAAATGAATATTTGAAAAAGAAAAATACAATTGGAGACAGAAGAGATATCGTATATTTTAAAAGTTCTTTTTGTAATAAAATTAAGTATATTTTTCTTTGGAGGAAAGTTGCCTTCTTTTTGTTGCTGAAGATAGTAGAAAGCGGTTCAAACAATTGAAAGTTTTGTTTCAAACCAATTCAAACTTCTCGTTTTGATCTGTCTGGCCACGGAATTTATTGAATTGTAAAGCAGATTGAATCGAGTCAAAAGTCTCGAGATTTACTTTGCCCATTGAAATGAAACTATTGCCTTTAACTATAATGGAAAAAGAAACTATTGCGACTTCCTTGTTTCTAATAGTTACGGCTTAAAAAGGAATTTTAATACAAAAGGGAAAGAATCTAAAAGTATACATTCAAGGAAAAAACTTTTGTAAATTAAAATGACTTTATATAGGGTGTGTAAGAAATCTGTTTGAGAAATGTGCATCAAAAAATATTCATCATTGTATAAATTATAGAAAATGCAAAAAATAAACTATTGTCTACTGAATCTATTTTGGTTGTAAAAAATGACACAGTAATACACACTTTGGATTTCTCCACAAGGACATATTTGTTCTAAAATTTAAAGCAGAACTTTGAAGGTGAAATCCCAACCAATTAATTGTTGCTTTTAGGTTGTCTTGATTAACACCATAGACAAATTTGCAGATAGTCAATTTACAATTTGTCAAAAATCATTATTGAATTTACAATTTTGGAGGTGGAACTGCATGTACAATTTCGATTGTCTGGTTTTTTTTTATATTTTTATCTGCATTTTTTAAATATTTGTTACCTTCATGTTTTTGAATAATCGCATTTCTAAGCATGTCAAGATATAGAAGTACAGCCAATCATTCCAGTGAAAGATATGGTAAGAAATACGTTACATTTCTATGCTTTTGATGCTAGTTTAAAAAAAAAAGTAACATTAAAATCAAAAACAGAAAAATCCACCTTCCATTTAATAAATCCATCTCCCTCTCATTTTTTTTTTATTTTTTAATCCATCTTCCTATCCTTGTTTTGAAACAACCATTTTAACTTCTTTTCAGAAATCTAAATAGACGTACGTCTTTGGTTTAGATTTCGTTTAAAATTAAATAGAAAATAATAAATTGTGAGTAAATTATGTATCAAATTACACTCAAGTCTAACTCTAACTTTATTTGAGTTATTAGTTTTCGGACAAACGTGATTCCAAAAGCATTCCAAAATTGGATGCAAGGATGTCTAAAAGTCAAGATTCGTCAAAATTTTGAGTTCAGAGTTTTTGCTGATTTCAATATTTCAACATTCCATACTCTGTGCACGAGGAGTTCAAGATAACATTAATAAATATTTTCTCTTTGTATAAAACAATGACTTTTCTCCAAAAATTCAACTGACGCGTAATTTATATTTACTTAATAAGAATCCGTCCTGCAAAATAAAGTTAAATTAAACACTCGCGACTTTTAATGCCCTGTTTCTAGAAGCGTGTTTCATCAATATGCTCAGTATGTTTTAATTCTAGTGTTAAACAGGCTTCAAATTTGGAGTCTTTTGAAATTTTTGAAATAATATGATAAAAACTATTAAATGGAGATGTATATTCAGAATTAACCTCAAGTAAATGGCTTTTGAATAAATATTTTTGTGTTATTTAGAGACAAATACAATAATGATGATGAATTCAATGATAAATACAGTGATGAATTCAATTAAATGATCTATGCGAAAATATTCATTGAAAAAATTTCCTTCAAAACGAAGCAATTATAATTCAAATAGAATTTCTGTTCCTAGTTGATTTTTAAAAAATAAATTGGGGAAAAATATTGTATTACCACTGTTATTTGCCGTTTCTATTCTGTAATTTTTTTCAAACTTCGTTGCTATATTTTCATTTCAATATGGCATAGTTAATGAATATTTGCAAGGAACAATTATCTAAGATAAACAAAATATTTGAAATCCGAATGTCTCGACGAAAGTTCTCTGATGGTATCAAGTGCTTTTGGTAACAAGGATTCAATTATCTAGTTTATTTGTGATAGAAGTTTTCAGAAAATTAAAAAAATATATTCCAATTGAAGATATAAAAATATATTTTTTAAAAATAAGAGCGCAGTTCTACTTGAAATCATAGGAAAATAATTAGTGGAAACGGGAAAAATTGATCGCACATTCTCTATTTATTATTTTAGTATTTTTAGCGTCTGGAATCAGCTTTTCCATTTAATCTTCAAATAGAATTTCAAAAAAAAAAAGTTAATTATTTTCCTTCCAAGCATATGAAAAATTATATTTATGTAAAAAATAAATAGCAAAGACACTCACGTTGCAGCCAAAATTATCTGAAATTGGGAAGGAATTTTTGACATTTTTCATTCCTATATATATATAAGTTCTTGCCGAATTGAAAGGAAAAATTCAGAAGGGAGTAGGCATCCGGGGGATAAACAGGGAGTTCCAAACGTTGTTTAGTTTGAGAAAATCGCAAAAATATAGAGAATCGGAGAGCTGGAAAAAAATTGATAAAACAATAGTAAATAGTGCTCAACTGTATATATATTTTTTAAGTGAAAGCACATTCTTTAAATTTTTTTTCATCCTGATAACATGCGGACATGATGATCAAGGGGGTAAATTATTGAAAAGCAAAAATTAGACTAGAACTCATATTTGCAAAAATATTAAAACTGGAAGAAATATGAAAGCTTTTGAGGTAAGGAGTTTTTTATTTTATAATTTAATATAATCGTGTAGTGTGAGGACTGACAGTTTTAAAGACATTCAAGAAAAACTGAAATTTGAACCAGAAAACATCGCAGCAACATCAGCACCGATATTCACAGAGAGCGTTGTCCAATTCGAAATATAATTTCAGAGCGAAGATGGAAGACATTAAGTAGAAGATCTATTGCTAGTCAACATAGGGTCGCCGGTAATGTTTTTTAATGGAAATAGCAATCGGGTGGATTGCAAGCTGGATGTTGGAACCATACAAGAAAAGGCCCACTTTTCTGCTAGAATCTGTTTTTAGAGATGAAGTTTGATTTCCAAGAGAAATTGTCTTCAAGAATCACAATGCGAATATTTGCTCATTCGAAAATAACGTGAATCCCAACTTTGATATTAAAATCGAGACAGAGTCATATATGGTGACCTATCTTCTGGCAGAACGCACCAACAGCACAAAGTACCTTATTTTCCTGCAGCACGTTGTTCTAGATTTACTTCAGGGAGCATTGACAATTGCACGCCAGAACATTTGGCTAATGCAGGATGTTACAAGCAACACATTTTAGTTGCATTCGGGAAATCTATCTACTTGTTTCTGAATGAAGTTTCACGACTGTCAATTATGTAATGCACATTGATAAATACTAGCTGTTTTTATTTTTTTTTTTTGAACCATGAGAAATTCACATCGAGGATTTCTTGATTACTCAGCTCATAATGATCAAATTCATTGGGCCATTCTATTTGCCACACTCATTATCATTTTGAGATTTTTTTGCGATTTTTACTGAATTACCTGCAACTTTCTGTTTTCTGGTGATTTTTCCTCTACTTAATGCCTATTATACATACCCCTATTATACATCTTTTGAACTGCACTACACTCTCTGAGAACATTGGTACTGATTTTGCAGCGATGCTTCCTGGTTGCCATTTTAGTCTTTCTTGAATATCTTTATAAACGCCATATCAAATTATAAAATATAAACTTTCTTAAATTTTCAAGTTTTTTTTTCCCTTCCAGTTTTAATATTTTTGAAAATATGAGCTCTAAACTACTTTTTTGTTTTCAATAATTTACGTCCTCCTAAATCATTAAACCCGCATGTCCGCAATCGATCCGCGTCCTAAATCCTTACAAACATTAAAAAATCTTAAAAAGGATTGACTTTCAGCTATAAAAAATTATATATGGGACACCAATTTTTATTTTTTTTTAATTAATTTTTTTTTCAATTTCCTAGAGTTCTCCGACTCTATACTTTATGTGATTTTGACTTACTAAACGTCTTTGGGACCTCATGTTCTTGATCTTGATGACTACTGTGCATAAATGTATATGTTATTATGTATAAAATAAACATAAATCAATACTATGTTTAGTATATATTTTAAATAATTGAATATATTACTTCATTTGAAGCTTACAGAATGTGGTTTATTTTCTTGCTTAACATCGATGACTGTTCGAAAAGTCATTCAAAAGAGTGTAGAACAATTTCTCGCTTTCACAAAGCTGATTTCACATACTTCAAATTTTGGTCAAATAAACAAGAGCTGTTCTTTCATTTCAATTTCTCTGCACAACCTTTTAATTTTGTATTCATCGGGAAAATGGAACTAATATCATGAAAACACACCATCTTTCAACCACTATACATATTTAAATAATTCGGGCTACTTATGTGTCTCATTGATCAAAAATACTACTATTTTATTTTTCTTGTAGAAAGATTTAAGTCTATTGATTTAATGGTTTTAAAATTATTTATACCAAATTCATTTACTGAATACATATATATTATAAATTCATCTCTTTAGAACTGTCTATATCCATAACTGTATATAATTAAATATTGAAATTTGAAATAAGAATTTATGAATAAATATAAAAAGAAACCTTTACTTTTCATTTAAAGGAATTATATCAGAGCAAAATGCTTGAAACTCCAATTTCGTTTTCTACAAAATACTTGAAAGAAAAAAAAAATTGAGAATGATTCTGTAAAATAATTAAAGGTAATTGGAACATCAAATCCTAAAAAACTTAGCAAGATCTATTTTTGACCTCGAAAATAATCACACGATATAATTGATAGAATGAATGCCAGGTTAAATAAATTAGAATTTTAAAATCTTCAGCTTATTGTACAAAAACTGTTTTTTTCTACTCCTTAAATTTATAAAAAATTTAACACTTCATGTGTTGTGTAAATAATTTTAATCCGACCATCTAATTTAATCTGACTATTTAATCTGATTATGTATTAAATGACTCTTTTTTACGACAGTAAGAGATAACAAAAAGGGTCATCTAATTAGATATGCATTCCAAGTCACAGGAGTAAACCATCGTAACAATCGTGCCTGTTTTTCAATCATTTCTATTTTGGACTTTATATTGTTTCTAAAATGTAAATTTTAATTTTCTCACTATTAATACACGAACAAAAAATGTATTGAATGCAATTTAAACGATAATGAATATACGTACAATAATTAAAATAATTAACAGTAATAATGAAAAATACTTAAACAAGTATTTGAAAATATATTAAAATTAGAAAACTAAACTGTGCGGAAATAAAATTTGTATTTTATATTTTTTGTTACTTAAAATTATTTGAAGTTTAAATTTTTTCATCTAATAATAGGCTTTTCATGTTTTGAAGAAGAAAGATAAAATAACGATTAATATTTTATTTAAAAATTTCGACTCTGTATTCTTTTACAACAAACTCTAACTACTGGACAAACAGCTACCTTCAAAGTTTGCTCAAAATCTTCATGAAAACTGTCTCTTATAGAAATCCTGAACTTCGTTCCGATTTGACTTATACTAACACTTTTATATTGTACATTCACTACTTTAAAAGTAACAATTTTTCATATTTGGTAAGTGTAGATTAGTTTATTATTTGCAATGCAGAGCACTTTATATGATTTTCAATCAAACATACTGCAGTGTATAAATAGAAAGTAAGCCTACAAATACGATCAAGCTAAAATGTTGTGGTCAAATAATATGTTCATGATACATTATTTTTTAAATTCTTCAGAGCTTCAAGCAAAACATTAATATTCAATTAATAAGAAAATGTAGTGAAATAATTCATGATGAATTGCTATCTCTTCGAACAACCATTTGCACAATTTCTTAAATTGCTTTTTAGATGCAAAGTTTCAGGATAATGACAAGTAATTTTGATTGAATAATCTTATAATTTATATGCAACTGTGTGAATATATATATAAAGAGACCAGTATATTATCATTAGCAAACAAACTTGTCAACCGGCTGCAAGATAGGACAGCTGCTCGAAGAGAAAGTAGATCACATAAAAAGACATTTGGTAAAATATGGTTTTTCTTTTGTATATATATATAAATATATATATATATATATATATACAATGCTTTGCTGGGAGCTGGATGGCAATAAAAATGTTAATATGAAAGAATATATCAGCAATACGTTCCCACAGGTCTAAAGGATAAAGTAGGGACAGATTCTTTCTTATTGACTGCCAATTGCCACTGATGTGGCTTACAAAACACTTGCTTTTAGGTATTTTACCTATGAGAGAAACATTAAAAATATAACAACCTTCCAAAATATGTATTTCTAAAACTGTTCAAGTGAAAAAATAATATTATATATTTAGGAAATGATTATTAGATTAAAGCGTGGTAAAAAAAATGAAAACTATCATTTTCCAATTACAGAAGTTTTTTTCTCCATTTTGAAACTAATGAACATTTTTAAAAAATTTTCCCAATCCTACGAGAGCTTTCTCTTTACTGCATTTAGATAACAAAATGGAATTATGTTTAAAGCACTGTTTAACTAAATTTTTATAACTGTTAAAATTAATTTACCTACTGTATAGTTACAACTTTATCATAAATTTTCTCAGCAATGGAATGAAATCGCAATGGCAGCTTTGTCACTAAATGATGAAAAAAAAATCGTTGTGCAATATAAAAGGGATGAAAAACTATATGACTAATTATGGGACAATTCAGGATGGATTAATTTTTTTTTTATCTTTTTTGCATTAACCTGGCTGGTTATAGTTCATGAAAATGCAATTTTTTCCATTGATTTTTTTCGCTATTTTTCATCAACTATTTTCAAATTTTGTACGTTTGTTTGGGTTTGATATTAGTATATTTTTATTAATTTTTAAATTCATACTAACTCAAAATTTTAAAATATTCTTTAAAGAGGATAAATTGTTAACTAATTAAATTATTTGAATAACTTTTAATCACTGAAGGGGAACACTTGGCTGTGTACTTTTAAATGAATATGAATAAAATAAAACTCCCAGAATATCAAATAATAAATGCAGCTATGTGTACAAGAAGCAATAGAAAACAATAAAAAAAGTATTGCAATATGCAAAAACCAATTAAATTGTCCTGAAGCAAGGTGCATAAATAATAATAACGAACTTTGTGAAATGTGGTATTATAGCAGTCATTGGTTTTTAGGACTGCTGTACTACCATATCAGAGGACTACTCCTTTACTAGATGACTACACTCCAATATCAGATAACTACCATTTAGATAAGTGGCTGCTTCAAATGCGTATTTTGACTACCCCTTTTAGTAAAAGTAAATTTTTAAAAGTAAAAAAAACTAATTACAATAAAATAGATAGGAATAATGGTCTGCATTAAAATTAGTTACTTCCCTGTTTTTCGAATCCCATTGAGATGCATTTGTTCAAGGGAACAATGGAGTTTGTGTAACGCCTCCATGCCATTTGCAATCTTCTGAATTGATAGGATGCTAGTGGTGAGCTTTTGGGTTAACTACATCCCACTAATGGATTCTAGGTTTAACTATAAGTCACTGAGAATATATTCATTTATAATATCATTGGGGATTAATATTGATTGCAATAAATATCTTAAACGATTTTATCTGTCGATTATTGTTGATTGCAAAAGATATAAGGCGATTTTATTTGGAGAAAAATGATGATTGCAATAAATATATTTCCGGCGATTTTGTTTGGCTATTAATAGCTGACATTTGATCAATATATAATATCAGTAAAACTGAATTGAAGACTTCTGAACTTCTTCTCTGAACTAAACTTCTCTATAAAACTTGTAATGATAAGAAATTAAAATTATGTTCTGAAAATTGAGATCACGTATTAAATTTAATCACCAAGTACGTGCCAGCATTCTAGCAAAGGAGAATAGCATTTTCTCCTTGATCTGGGCATCACGAGTTCGTGTCCTGGTTTGAGCATGGTTATTGTTCGTCATCTGTGTCCTCTATGTTAGGTGTATTAATATACTGCCCCCCGCCCGTAAAAAGAGATTTCTCAAGCGAATATGACGCATAAGTATCTAGAGTCATGCTCTTGGCCCTAGATGGCGCTACTGAAAAGCAAGAGACGCTCATATCGGCTTCATTCGCTGCTTTCATCTAGCCAGCTTGTCAACGTCATGTGCCATTAATAACATAAGTACATATTACACATGTATGCACAATTATATTTTGTTTTAAAAATACAGGGTGTTCAGAATTCTTGGACATAATGAAGCGTTAAGAAAAGTCAAAATTAAGTGGGGCAACGATGTTTTTAATTATTTATATACTTATAAATACTAAAAATAATAACTATCAATATTATTTTTAGTATTTATAAGTAATGAATTTATTTAATTTATAATTTTATGTTGATTACAATATTTACAAGTACTACTGGATTGCATGTCAGGTATTTGCCATTTTCTGAGAGGCTACGGATGTGTACTGACTGTGATAAACTAATTTAAATAAATGAAAGCTATTTGATTAAACATAACCCCACGTGAAAAAAAAATCAACATAAATTCAAAATCACTTGATATGACAGCTGATTGTCTTCATTGAATAAGCATCATATCGCACATTACTCTATTAATCGTATTCTGGAAGATTACAAGGTTCTATAACAAAACTTCAATGAAACAATGCTCTAAAACAAACAAAAGCAGCCATTCTAGTTAAAAAAATAACGTAGGAAAAATAATCTATGCCTGGGTTTTACCTAGTTTTATAATTTCCTCAGCATTTCTCGAATAATTTGTATAATAGAAGTATAGATTCTAGGGATGTTATTTTCTATACTTCCAAGGTAACCATGCCACCCTCTAGGGTTATCCAACATTTCCTATTTCCATTACTTTAAAACAGGAAAATATGCTTCAACAATCTTTTTGTAATTAAGATAAAACAGAAGGAAAAATTTAACTGCTCCGTGCTTTTAAGATATATATCTATTTGATTATTTTTCTTAGTCTATTCTAATGTATGTTTGTTGATTTTAAATAATCCCTCGAAATTAATAGACTGTCGATTGCATACATCCAATATAAATATAAACTTCAAAAAAATAAAGATATAGCCTTTTGAAAAGGCAAAATACATTCTATGGGAAAAGAATGGCTGGTCGTTTAAAATCACTTCCTTTTTTTCATCTACTCGAAATATTCCATATGTACCCGATATTGATTCTCTCCAAGTTTGAGTATCTAAGCCCCTTGAAGCGAAGAAAAGAGAAGATGGTTCGGAAAATCTGAAAAAATAAGAACATTCTGGTAGAATCGAAATTTACCTTTGACTTCATATTCAAGGTCCCTCCGAGAGATGAAACAACGAAAGAAGGTTAGAATAACAAATGCTTCTTCGGAACAGAAGAAGTAAAAATAACACAAAATATCGACTTTTCTCTGCTTTTTTATCCCTTGTCAGCGCATGATGGGTGAAATATTCTACAGAGTTTTTAGCAGTTTTGCATTAATTTATAACTTATAGCATAATAAAACAGGAAAAACTCCTTATGCTATGCAAACCAAATTGATAAAAAAAATATGAATATAAATATTTTGAAAGACTTATCTTTGATAATGTAATGGCCAATTTGATATTTTTTTATTAACTGAGTGACCAATTTTATCTATGCTGTACCAAAATTTATGGCTCAAAGTTCAATGCCCAATAAAATAAATTAAAAACAGAACTGAATATCCATACAAATTTAAAAGTTTATAAGGATTACAACAATGAAAAATAACAAATTACAAGTCATTTTACTTTGCTCGCGTTATGTTCAAACTTGTGATTCTAAAAGCAGCAGGTACTTTTCCTTACACGGAAGAAATCACCAAAACGTTGCCAAATAATCGTTACTCGGAAAAAGTGAAAGGTCGCCAAAAATGCAAAATTACATCAATTTTAATGTAGTTACACTTGACGACTTTTTTCGCGTTTTGTTCCCATTAGTTGCATTTGTTTTGCCATTCGTCTCGCTTGGCTACTTGACTCGCGTTTGGTTCACATTGGTGACATTTTGCACCAGTATAACGGAAAAGTAACAAGCAGTATTCAATAAAACAACATAAAGCCAAGCGGATGAATTCTGCCATATAACTAATTGGATTACAAATTTACAAAATGAAACAGATCAAGCAAACACAATCACATTAAATAATTCGTTTAAAAGCAACACAAGGAATATTTTGGGCTTTGCAAATTTAAACCATGGCAAAAAAGAGAAAGTCTGAGATACCTCTTTTTAAACTTCCATTTCAAGCTGTTATAAAAGCAATTGACCTTATTACATATTAAATTTATTTAATAGACACATATTTGTCGATATAAAAGTTTTTAAATCTAGAAATCCTCGGTTCATATTTTGAAATATTACCAAAACATCAACAAAAGAAATCATGTGAGAAAGAAATCATGAATATTCTAATATAGAGTAATGCAAAAAATTTATAAATACATCTAGATCTGGAGTTCTGAAAGCAATTTTTAATGAAATAATATGGAGCCAAAAGCTGAAATCCTGTACAAAATTAAGCGCACTATAACCTGACAGAAATATCAAGTAAATTCAATCCCATTAACCGCTTGATTGATTCTAACGAGTTATCTTGGATTCGTATATAGTGCAGTCAATAATTATCAGAAAACTCGGGTGAAGCATAATTTGTCAGTACAAGTTATCAATGATGTATAAAAGCTCTAAAATATCTCGATGATTATTTTCATTCACCAATGCTTTCATGATAATTGTAAAAGAAAGAAAAATACCTTGCCAAAGCAAAAAAGGCCGATTATGAATGCACACGGAACTTGTATGTGATTTAACCTGCAATGTGTCAATAATCGAAAAAAGCATGGATATTGGGTACTTTTCCGTTATACGGGCGCAAGATATCGCTAATGTGAACCAAACATGTGTCAAGTAGCCAAGCGAAGCACATGGAAAAAAAATATCGCCAATGGGAACAAAACGCGAACAAACTGGCCAAGTAAATAACATGAATTTGACAAAATTAAAACGTCATATTATATATAAATTAAAAACTTTTTGGCGTTTTTTAACTTTTCCCGACTATCGATTATGTCTATCTTTTAGTTGCGCCCGTATAACAGAAAAAATACCGGATGTTGTGAAATCGAGCCTCTTTCACATCAAATATTCCCATGGCGGTGGATTTGATAAAATAACGTTTTCATTTTGTCTGTTACCAGTTATTCTTAGTTTACGAGGTCAATATGATATAAGATAAATATTATTGATGTCAGAATCTATAAGAGATTCAGAATATATAAATATATATCCGCATTACTCGTTCAAATCTCCTCATACTGTAACTTTTTCCGTGACAAAATGAAACTTCAAAAACGTTCATAATAAAATTTCAGTACCTTCAATCTATAGCTTTTCAGTTCTTGACTTATATACAATGCAACGGGATATTAACAATATTAAGAATCCTGAAATTTTCTTGAATTGAGAAGGCAAGGAAATGTTTTTTAGCCTTAATGTTAACAGTCTTGTAAGAATTGATATTTAAAGAAATATACAGGACTTCCACTTTAATCCTCCACAGGTCTCGAATATATTAATTTTTAAATATTAATATATATTTCAAATTGGAAAACTGTTTTACATACTGTTAAGGAGCTATATTTCATGTTCTTATAGCAAATTAACATATATAGAAGGGGGAAAAATGCGAAATCTAATAGATAATTCCTGTTCTATTCATCATATTTAGTTAAAAGTTGATGACTATCAAATAATCTATACTTTAAAAGTTTCTTTTCTGAGACCTATATTGACAAATCAGTCGGTACGATTAGTCTGGACAGATTATGAGTATATTATTAACATATTAACCCATCACATATATTTTAGACTTTAAATGTTTCTCTTGAATTGTGACTTCAACTGCGTAAGCTGTTTTACCAGACTAGAATGGTCAAGCTGTGTATGATTTATTTGAGAATGCGGATATAACCTATTCAGAAAATGCATGTATTAGTATGGATGGCTGAGATCTCGAGTAGAAAAAAAGCAAATTTACCAAGTAAAAAGTTTTAAACAAACTGCAAAGAAACAAAAATACCAAAATCTTTAACACTCTAAAAAGACTAAATGCAGCATCAGATTAAAATATAGAAATATTGTGAGACAAAACAAAACAAAATCTTTAAAAATAAAGATATTATCAGCATATAAAATACAATACTTAATAGATTTTAGATATTATAATACTTAATAGATAGGTAGAAACCCTATAAAAAATCAAAATTCACTCGAACATTCAAAGTGTCAAAGTTACATTTTATCTGAAAAAAATTGCATGAATTGCCAAATTTAGGACAGGAATTTCTTAGCAATTTTCTATCTGATTTTTAGCAGCCATTGTTCTAAAAATATTTGTAACTTTTAAACATTTCTTTGATATAAATCGACATCACAGATGTTATAAATATATTTTCTTCTGGATGGAAAAAATAAATTCTAAAAAAGAAAAAGAATGCATTTTCGTTTAAAATAGATTCTTCTTTTCGTATAAATGCTCAGAATATCTCATATGAACATATTGATTCTTCAAAGTTCCAAAGCGAAAGTTACTTAAAATGAAAAAAGTGAAGGGAGTTCCCAAATCTGATAAAAGGGCATTGGAATGCAAATTTACTTTTTTTTTGAAATTCTTGGTTGAGAAATAGGGCAACAAAGAAAGTTCAAAATAACGAATGCATCTTCAAACAAAACGGTTTAGGAATAAAAGTAAAATAAATGTATTAGACTTCCTTTACGTTTTTTAAAATTGAAAATAAGCTAACTTTGGCGATCAACTTGTATGGTGAAATTTAAGTTTAAAATTTCAATTAAATAGCCTTTTAATATACAGGATGGTTATAATTAATGTTCCACTTTGAAATGCTCGTAAACGGGAAGCTGCTGGACGAAATATAATCAAATTTGATAATAGTTTAAAGAAAGTCATGGAAAATTATTTTCTGCATCAAGAAATAGTTCAAAAACTCACACTAAGGAAAAAACGACGTTGTAGTTATAAGTGTTGGAAGCAAAATAGGGCATGAAAGAAGGTATCGGTTTAAAATGTATTTAATCTTTTTTAAAACGTGTTCCAACTCACGTGTAATGTAGCGTCCTCTATTTTCTGAAACTTAGTTAAATCTTTTTACAACATTCTCAAAAATAAATTTAGCATATCAGGAGGAATGTTGCGTACGATTGCTCTGATTATTACTATAAACAGTCTTTTTGAGACAACACACCTTGAATATGCTTTGCGAGCATGTTTCAGAAATAAATAAACACATTTTAAACCGATGTCTTTATGCATTATTTTATTTAACAATATTGCATACAGAGTCACTTCTCTCTTGGTCGTGAATTTATGATTATTTATTTATTGCCCGAAAGAAAATGGATTAGCCTATATTTGAGAATGCTCCCTGATTCTCACCAAGTTGGGATCGCGGTCAAGCAAATTTCATTCCGTTTTGACCGCCATTCCTGTTTGGATGGTGTACCGCGCGAACATGGAGCCAAACAAAAATCGCCAATTTCGCCAAAGGGGCACCCTCAAATATATTTTTACTAAGAAATGTCCATGTCCTCCTTTAATCCCCTTTAACGTATTACCAAGATTGATATCATTTGGTTCCATAGTTTTCTTTTTAAGATCAATACAAAGTGGAACTTTAATTATAACCATCCTGTACTATTAACAGAATATTTTAAAGCTTCAAAGTTTGATAAAATTATAAACCATAATATGATGGAAGCCGTTTTCCGTTCATTATCTGCCAGCTCCCGTAAATATTATACTTTAAAGCAAATTGGAAGTAATTAAATTCTTCAACTAATACATAAATATTTTTTTCTGAAATCAGGAATGTATTTTTTTTTTTAAATCACGTGAACAAAAAAACCGAATTGTTAGACATTGAAATGTTCTGTACACTACTGTAACCTTTTCCTAACTTGCACAATATTTGAAGAACTATTCAATAAAATTTTCTTCAATTCTTCATAAAATTCAGTTTTTACTTTTACTTTCAAAATGACCTAAATATAAAAAATAAAATTTATACTTTTCGGTCAGAAAATATAATGAAAAAAATTATGCAGTCTAAATTTTATTCAGTCATTTGATCATATTCTGCAAAATATTCTTGGCTTAAACATTAAACAATTTTTTTAAATCATGAAATATTTTTGGATTATCTTTTAAATATAAATCAAATCTTACTAACGAATGAAATTTAGAATATTATAAATTTAGAACAATCAGCATATTTATAATCTTCAGCCAATCAGATTTCGGGAAACTATGAATGCTGATTGGCTGTCTTCTCAGACGGTTTCAATCACATTTTTATACAATAAAAACACTCAGATTTCCATAACTGACTTAGTTTTAAACGCATTAAAGTTGACTTTTTATTTACTACCATGGGTCTTCGACTATTAATTGTTTTGGAATATTAATTTAAATTTATTGACTGTTTTTATTTAACAGTGAAAATTGGTTTTTAATCTTCTTTAAATCGTGTAAATATATCTTCACGTTCATGATTTCTTGAAACTGTCAGACCTTAAAAGGTGTGTTATTTCAATTGTTTCTTACATATGCATTGTATATTGCACAAAATAAGACCCTTTCTAAGTCCCAAAACAGCATAGCACAAATAATAATATAAAAATTCTGCTTATCTATCTTCTCTATTTCACTATATTATAAATTCATATAAATATAAACATTCATATAAAATAAACACTATGCTCCTTCTAAACTACACAAACATTAAACAAAAAACGTGCTCTTTAGCTTTCAACAGTGGTAAAAAGGTTACGCATTCAGATGGTTGATAAATCAATGAAAACTGCTTAAATTTTAACAATATAAGCGATTGTTGGAAATCAGGCAAATAAATGTTTTTATAATAATGAGCAAAAATTCTCACATTATTAAAGCTGTAACACTTAAAAAATATTCTATTTATATTTTTAATCGGAATAAAATTTACTACCTTGGATAATATTTCCGGAACGCTAAAATTTCGTGACAATTTTAATTAATTATAATTTCAAAACAAAACTCGCTTTGGGGTGAATTACTTAGTTTCCAAAACACACATCGGCCAAGTTTGATTGGTTAGGTAAAATAGTATGTAGTGGTAGCGTTACAAGTCAAATAACATCCTCAAGATAGAGTGATCACTTTTATCTTGGGGTCATATTATCTGCTTACCAACCCAAAAGTAGCGAGTTCGGTCCTGGCTATCGCCAATAGATACAAATATGTCTTAAAGAGTTCCATCACACACACATACATCCTCCTTTATTATCTGTTCGACACAAGGATAGTACATAATATGCCTTTGACAGCGGCCAACTATTGACATCACATACATCAATCCGTTTACCAAGAGAGAGCAGTATGAAATGAAAAGGGAGAGGCTACTAAATAATATGAATGTAATAAATAATATTGTATTAAATTCAGTGCTCGTTTTCTCTGATTCTCTTTAGATACGTCTTCAGTCACGTTTTGGCAAATAAGAAATGCGGACATATTTGAATAAATTTGACTTAGATGAATCATCTAATATACAACATAGACGCTTCTGGCACGTGCAATTTTTACGTCATACCCATCATTTCGTCATATCCGGGGCGTGCAGAGATGAGGTTAGTCAGGGAATCTATTTAAGCAACATTTAGCATTTGAATTCCACGAAATTGAAATATTAAAATTTCATTTTAAACAATTATAATGAAAATAAAAGATATTATACATTAGAAATTCGATTCAGCAAAAATGCAATATGAAAAATTTCACACACAAAATAAATAAGGAATTGAAATTTGTACAAGGAGTGTCGAAATAAAAAGGTACGAAACGACATTGGAGATATAAATGAAGACTTTATTCAAAGTATATACCATAGACTTGAGCTCGATGATTCCATTCATTAACAAGCCGAAGGATTCCTTGTTCCTAGAATTCCTGTGACCGTCAAGAGACCCAGTTCTTTACAGTGCCCTTAAGTTCACAATCCGAGTTGGAATACTTCCCTTTCAGATTTCAGAGGACCAAACACATGAAAATCACAAGGCGAAATGTCTTGGTTGTAATCGCTTGGTGATCCCCCCCCCCGCCCCATTTTAACTTGCTGGTTCCGCGTGTGATCCTGTAGAAGCGTGGAACACATCCTCTTTGAAGGAAACGGTATTTTCTTCTTGATAGACCTCTGTATTCTTCGAGAGTCTCTAAGTAAACATCGTAATCAATTGTTTCTCTGTGCTCCAGGAATTCAACAAGTAGCGGGCCATGGACGGCGAATTCAAGGACTCAGTGAAGAACTGGGTCTCGTTAAGAATACAGGAATTCTGGGAACAAAGAATTCTTCAGTTCGTTAATCAATGGGATCGTGGAACTCAGACTTCTGGTGTACATTTTAATAAAGTCTTCATTTATACCCACAGTGTTGTTTCCTATCTTTTCATTTGAACACCTGCTGTATTTAGATGAATATGTTTTTCGCAACACATTTATTACCTACCAATATTAGCAATTTCAAATAATTTATATTTTATAAATGTATCTTAGTTATGATAATGCACAATATTTTCCATGAATTGTCAAAATATGAGATCGGTGAAAATAGCCTTGTAATTAGTGAACATATTCCAATCAATAGTGAAATGCGTAAATTTATCTTGAAATTGAGTTAATACAACCAACTCGGAAAATTATGCTACCAATTAGAGCTTCAACTGATGGTATTTTTTTGAAATTTTTAAAAAAGATTCTTTATATGAATTACGAAATTAGATTCTTAAAGTTTGTTAGCAAAAACAAAGATTTATCAAGCAAAATTACGTTTCATTTATGCTCTTTTGAATTTTCTGTTTCTTTTTTTAACTTTAGGAAAGAAATTCTCAAATGAAACCTTTAAAGAGAAAAAAGTTTTTACAAAACTTATGAAAAAGATACTAAAAAGGTATTTTTCACATTTCTTCTCTAATAAATATTCAACTAACAATCTCATTTCACTGCTCCATTAGAATTCGAACCCAACTAATAAGCTGAAAGAGTAACAAAAGAAGTTTTACGATTCTCAAAAGTTAATATTCTTCTCTATAATGGGAAGCATGTTCATTTTGCGAAAAATTGATCAATTCTTCCTTATGAAGAAACCGTTAGGAGAGAGGAGCCCCAATTAGATATTTGAAAGTTATAAAAATGGGGGAAATGAAGCTGAAAAAGTTAACTTTGTCAGATTTTTACCTCTCGTTAAGTTTAGGTTTCTTGGAAGTGAAACTTTTAATAGAGAGCTTTATCAAATTCTGAATAAATCGAGTTTCCTTTGAAGCATCGAATTCAAATTCTTATTTCATAATAAATATAAATTTTTCGTACTTATTTTATCATATACAAAGCGAACACATTATAATGGTAAATAAAGTCACGATTTTGACTTAGATTGTTAGTTTAGTTATATTAAAAAACTGTTTATAGCAACACAAGAGCTATAGTGGGACGAACATCGTAATTTTGAACCGCGGTTAGAGAACGATATCTGAGCTACCAACACCCTCTCCAAGCCGCACCATACCAATGGTAGGATGTCTGGCTCGGAAAAATTGTACATGCCCCAGAAGAGCTTACAGAATGGTTTATTCTATAGAATCGAGTGACGAACCTGAAACCTCTCGTTCCGAAGTCATGACGTTACCATCAGAGCACCACGCCCTTCTCGAGATTTCGAACACATTTCCACGTTTAAGACTTCGCTGAATCCCAAAAATTCACTTTTAGGATTACATCTACTTTTTATGAAGATTATAACTTAAAAACAGCTTGATTTAAACTGATAAAAGCTAGTATGTGTTCTTTAAGCGAAAAGTGTAAATGTCTATCAAATTTTTTCTGACAAAATTTGAATTTCTCTAAGTTGTTATCGCACTCTCTACGCATAAAAGTGTGCATTTTGAGTAAAGCAGAACACTCCGTAAGTACACATTTTTTTTCACACATGAGAGCTATGTACTTCTTAATACAGAAAAACTGATATTTGGATATTAACTATATGCACGAACAAAAATTACAAAAGATCGGCTTAAATCTATTGATTTATTGATTTCAACATGCTGTCTTTAGTGATCATTTGCTAGCGCATTTACTAGAATATCAGATATGCTGTTTCACATTTAAAATTTGGCACAGGAGTAACTGAAACTGTAGTCACAAAATCGCATATCAAATTTCATGTATTTAAGCCATTGTGGTTTTGAGCTATCGTGCCTTTATTCATGAGAAAGTAAAGATCTATAGATAGTCAATCGTAAGATGAATTGAGTTTCAATCAGAAATGAATCTTAGGTAATTAATTTGTGTACCGAAATTGTATCCATTTAGTGTCAATTTAAGTTTGCATGTGATAAGCGGATATTAAAAAATTTGAATATTGAAATATTTACTTATAAGATTAAGAGTCGATAATTAAATGTTAGTATCACGGATAAGCAATTGAGCATCGAGTCATATGACAGCTCTCCGAATTTGATGTAAAGTAATAATTCTTTCCTTTTTAGTGATTATCATAAAATACGAAATGAGGGAGATATTGAGGAATTTGGGGTGTTTTTTCCTTTATACGGGTGCAACAAAAAAGTGCCTAAGTAATCATTTGTCGGAAAAATCGAAAACATGTCGCCAAAAAGAAAAAATTACTTCAAATTCAATATTTAAATTTGTCAAATTCACGTTACTCCCTTGGCGAATTTGTGAGTGTTATGTTCACATTGGCGACTTGCTTCAATATAAAGTAACGGTACTGAATATAGTAACATCTAATCACAAAAAAGTTCAGGAAAAAAATAGCTGGGACATTTGCTATCCCAAGGGTCTATTTTGGAATCTCCAGTAATAGATTACTTTACCATCTTACATTTATGGGATACATATTCCATAACCCTTTCGAAAACAAAATAACCATACACCTTGTATACAGCCGACCCTTTCGCCACCACTGAACGCTGCAATATCGACAGAAACAATCGACACCGACCTAACAATAGGAGAGAACGTTTCTTCCCTTATTGCTTTGAAATACTTCAAAAATTATGTCACTTAAGGTATTCGAGGAAAACAATCATGCAGAATTTACGTAATAAAAATATTTTTTTTGCAACTAACATTTAAAAACTGTATTTATATATCTAAGAATATATAAAGCATTATTTATTTGTAAAATGCACTGTTATACATACAAGGCGTCTCGAAAACCTTGGTCGCGGCTTAAATTTCTAAAATATTGATCTTAGACATACACTGTAAATTGCTAAGTTGCATAAAAAAGGTGCAAAATGCTATAAGTCGATTAAAATTTCAAGGTATTAACTTTAAAAATTACAAAATTTAAATTTTTATACGAACACCGTTCAAACATTTACCCCGCAGTAAAATGTGTCTCATCCTCTAATAAGGTCATGTAGGAAATTTCAGCATTTTATTTCAAAAACTCTCAAATATATGAAACCGCATAAATGCTGCCTTAAACCACTTTTCGATGCCAGGATAGGGGTTCGCTGAGAGAAAAAATCATGTCGGATGTTTATGTGTTAGTCTTACACAAATTATTAAAGAAAGCAGAGATTGATAAAATAAATAGTAATTTTGCTTTTTATTGATTCAAAATTAGTAGAAATAATAACTTACATTAGATATTACATTTAGGAAATAAGAGGAAAAATTACTTTAAGTGATAATAACATAAGTGTTTTTTACAAATTCATTAATTTTGCTATTTTAATTTTATACACCGCAATTCATGATATAAAATGTTAAAGTATTTTTCAGGAAGTAGAGATTTAAAAATTTGTATTTATAACTAAAGATATGAAGCCTATTTTATTTCCTTATGTTGCATTCCTGCATTGCATCATCTTTATGAAGTTATAAGCATTTGCTTTTTAATTTGTGATTGACCCTTCACCAACGTTGTTTCAACATATCTCTGAGAATTTTCATGGTACAATTCTGAACTCCTGTACATACAATTCTGAACTCCTGAACTCCTGTGCATCTTATTAGAGGACGGTGTACATTTTAATTACTGGAATTTTTTTGTATTGTGTCCGTATAAAAATTTAAATTTGTATCTTTAAAAGTTTAATACCCTGAATATTTTAATCGTTTTCATAATATTTTGCACCCTTTTTTATAGATATTTGTAATTTACAATATATGTCTATGATCAATATTTAAGGAATAAAAACCCCTGATAGGCTTTCAAGATAGATTGTATAGATAGCGTAATGTATTGTTCTATATAAAAATCGAATTGTCTTCTTGATAATACATAATTTACAATTCTTTGCAAATAAGATACTCCAGCTGCAGTGATGTAATCCCATGTAAATTACTTATTACTGAAATATATATTTTAAGATAATCTGATAATAATAGAAATGATACAAGCTTTCCCTGATACTCTATTAATCACTTCCAAAGAAACCCCAAAAGAACTGCAACAGTCCACTACCATTTTGTATCCTACCCCTATTCAAAGCAAAAATGATCTGCAAGCAGCCGATATTAAAAAAATTCTCACAGATTGCCTTCAATAGATGCCTGGGAGAAATATGTTAGGACGTATTGTCTAGTATTTTGTGCGAGATAAATAAAAGACAACTCCACAGATCATTCATCGGTTTAAAGATTGCTTTCCGATACTGACATCTGTGCGACAAAGATCAGGTTTTGGGCTTATCGATTTAATGCTATGAACTGTTAAAGTGCAGTAAATCATTTTCAAGGTGAAACAAGAAAACGACCACTTGCAAAAAATCCTGAATAATTCTTCTAAACGTTATTCTTAGCAATTCCGCGATTTATTGATTCAGATGTAATGTATGTACAATTATATAAAATCTTAAATATATTAAATGCCAAAGATTTTTGGAAAATTTATAGCAAAGAAATTAAATTCTCATACGTATTACATCTTTTATTACAAACTTTAAAGAGGCTTTTATTTTCAATGTAGTTTGTAATATAATATAATTATATAAAGTAATGCAATTATGCTCAACGTAAGCTGTTCATATGAAACTTAATCTAAAACTCTATATTTAATTATAAATTACACAGATATAATTCCCTACTTTGTAATTTAATGCAAACTCGCGGCATTTGGGGTAAATGGTTGCTCTTAGTTTTAAGTTAAGTTTAGTCCTTTTAAGGTCCAGGTTTGAAACAACACATGGGCTATTTTTGGACGAACCTTGTAACTTTGAAACGCGGTCAGATGTCGAGAACGATACCTGAATTGGCACTCCCATCTCAAAACTTCCACACCGCACCGCACCAGTGGGAGGACGTTTGGCCCCAACGAATTTAACGCGCACCAGACCCGCTTACACGGTGGTTATTCTGTGGAATACGGCCTCGAACCTGCAACCCTCCGGTTCCGAATTAGAGACCTTACCATCAGATCACCGCGGTCTCGCGCTTAGCGTTAAATAAATAGCTAGATATTTAGATAATTAAAACAATGTAGTAATAGTCCAATTAAACTATTTGATTTCTCATGTTTATGGGAGACCTTTTTAGTTCCAAAAATTGGTTTAGATTTTTTCTTTCTTATCTTTATTCTAAAAATAGTTTTAGATGATTTATAGATCTTGCTTCCAGTTACAATCAAACAGTATAAAACTCTTTTAAGATAATAACGAAAATAAAATATTGCGTCATCATTGAACTGTGTATTTAAACAATAAATTTGAAATGGTAAATGAACCTATATTTAAAGAAATATTCAGTGTATACAACAAAAATGTATCAACAGTATGCACAGCGAACAACACTAACATGAACTAATAATAGCAAGGAGACCAAAAAACCTTATTTATATATAAACAACAGCATAGTATCACTCTACTTTCTAACAAGGGTTGGGATAACACTTCAAAGAGCTTCCTTTCATAAGGTCCATACTTGGTATTATATTTTCCAGAAGAATCTTTAGATACCAGGTCCTAACCAAACACTTTGAATGCTAGTTGGAAGGCTCTCGTTTTATTGTTTTATTTTTTACAGATTCTTGATGATATAAGTAATTTTCTTGAAAAATCTTTGAATCTCGGGTTCTTATAACCAAAATTCTTTATTTTTTTCTATCACCAAACATGCAATAAATCCCCAATTTATCAACTAGATAGCCACCAAACTCAGAATAAAAGTCTTGTTATATATTTAGCATTTAATATATGTTGATGTAAATCTCTGATGATCTAGTTGTAAAATCAGTTATTGTGAGGTAAAGTGCATAAAAAAGGCCATTATAAATTCGCAACTTTTTTTTGTCTTGGAATGATATTGTAAACAAAAGAATTAAGCGAACTCCTCTTAAGTTAAAAATAAATATTAAAAATAAAAAATAGGAAAGAGAAGGAAGAAAAGCATTTACCAAATCAAAGTTTTTCTTAACAGCCACAAATCTGTCAATTAATCAATAAAATGCCTTTTGTAATTAACTTCATACAAGAATAGACTGCCCTATAGTTTACCTATTCTAGAAAGAAAAGCAAAAATAAATCCATTTGAAACTGAAAATGCATCTCTTACATGCTTTTATCTGGACGTTTATTATATTTTTTTCAACTTTGCGTTTTCCTCTGCCACAATTTTTTTTCCAGATAGGCTTTGGTATTATTTAAATTTACATGATCTGAATACTCGAGGTTAAAACTTTCTGGAATAAATAGTTTTTCTGCTCTTTAACCGAACCAAAAGCTAGCGGAGATGGTTTCTTTTATTCATTTCAAATTTTTTTTCTTATAAGGCTTCTCGGAAAAGGATGTTACGTTATTGGCTAGTATGGGCTGCTGCCAAAAATAGGAAAGAAATAAAGTTGATGCCAAAGCAACGGAAATGAATGTTCCTTGAGTTTGGAAAGGCCAGAATGTATTCCTATTATTTCCAAAACTGCCAAAACTAAGGAAGAAACTGCAGTTTTCTAAATTCATGATAAATGATAATATGATATACGTGATGATTGAGTCTCAATGGATTCATACTAAAAATGCATGATTCAACAAATTTTAAGAATAAATAAAATTATGCAGTTTATTTTAAAAACAGGTCAACGATAGGTCTAAGAATATATTCCCTTTCAAAATATAAAAGACAATACAGCAAAAACAGTGGGAAAGTTGCACCTAAATTTTCACGCGTACTCTCCAAGAAAGCTTTTAAGATAATTATGAAATAAAAGTTTTTGAAATAAATCTGGCATTTTTGCAGAATCAATCTTGAAAAAATATTTTTATTTTAAGTATGTGAAGATAGGGAATTTTTAGTGCCTTATTTTGTCTTATTTATGAAAGTATGAAACTTATTTGCACTGATTATATATTTTATTCATTTTCTTATATATTTTGGATATATTTATATAGGAAAATGTATAATTTATGACGTCTTTTTGTAAAACCGATGAACACCAAAATTTGAACGAAACTGCAGTTGCAGTTAGAGGATAATACAGTAGGTTCCATTGATTTACATTAAAACGCTTATGAATTATTGCGTTTACATGTATGCAAAAATAAAAAACGACATATGGACAAGCGTTCTATAGGTTTCGATGAAAATTTTATACGAATGTATATTCTAATTGCTAAACCTGTGTCTATTTATTTGCAGAAATTTTACCCACAGAACATTTGCATTTCGCAATTATCGAATTCACTAATATTTACACAACCTGACGCAAAGATTTCATGTGAAGTACATCCGTTAAATATCTAAAAATTTAATAGTTAGTTCAATTCTAAAATTTTATCTACCCAGCAGGATGCATTTTTGTAGTATCGGACTCAGGATATACAGAAATTACTCTAAAATTCTATTTTTTGTACCAGGGAATTTGAAATGCAAAGTGTAGTCAAAATCTTGAACTCAAATTTTTTGATAACTACATATAGTTGTATTGACATCCATTCGCAGTATTAAAGATATCAGTTAATGGATTTGAATTCAATTTAATTTTACTATTAGTTCCTTATCATTATATGTGAGAATGTAGCTTCAATATTTTTGTTGCTATTGGCGATAATGAGGATCGAATTCGCAATCTTATGTTTTGTAGACAGATAACACAACCACAAGACAAAAGTGAACACTTAATCTTGAGGACTTTATCTGGCTTATAAAGTTTCCACTACATGTTCAATATGATTCATTTTCATCATTATATGTCAGGTGCTTAACGCTAGTTTTTTCAAGCAAAGTATTAACTAGTTTCCATCAAGAAAAATGTTACATCACAGAACAAATTTGCAAAACGACTAATCTTTAATGATAAGGAAACTGTTGCATTTTGTATTTTTATATGTATTCATGCATTAACAGTCTAACAGAAATGATTTGTACCCTAAGTTCACTTTATCAGCACCACCAAAGGCTTTTATTTAATGATTTGTTGTGTTTAGGTTTATTGTTTTTATAAACTGTGAAACAATTATTATAATGCACATTATATGTCATAATTAAAAAAATAAATATAAATAATATGATTTTTCAGGACGACTGTGTAATTTAATTCAATCTGTCTTACTTTTAAAATAATCTACTGGAAAAAAATATCTGACTATAATCATTTTTATTTTTTAAGTGCAATTTCTATCACTTTAATTCAATCTCCTTTACTTCAAAAATTAGAATTTTTTTAAAACATACAGTTATTTTTAATCAACGTAATATAACTATGACTCAAATATCCGAAGTGCCAATATGAATCATGCAGCACAATATATCTGCAATTAGATTAATTTAACCATTTAGAATTAATTGATATATTAAATGAATTTAAGTCTTCTAAATGTTAAAATTAAATTAATTCAATACAATTAAACCAAGTAATTAGGGTGGGAATATCTGAATGGAGAGAAGATGTATTATTCAAAGCACTTGTTTTCATGAAATGACATTTAAAATATCATATGCCGCGACTTAAAGAAATTTAGAGCACCTAGTTATTCCAAAAAAGTCATTTTATTTTGCTTTCTTAAATGTTGAAATCAATCTCCATAACTTTTGCAAAAAAAAAAAAAAAAAAAAAAAAAAAAAAAAAATACAAATTTTTAAACATTTTTTTAAAAAAAAAAAAATTATTAACTGAAAAGAATTATGTTAACAACAAAATGACTAATATCTCCAAGGTAAATATAAATAATGGCTAAACGAAGGTATATTGTATTTGTCCTAAATACGATACAATTAGCTATGTGGAAAATCTAATTTAATCAAGCAGGCATCTCCGATAATTAACTTAAGAAAAGAATGCAGAACATTATTT